>JARUHE010340528.1:0-10486 GCA_031471125.1 Archaeomysis grebnitzkii | reverse complement strand
TGGACTATTTTATCGGCTTTGATTGGCACTGTTTTTAATCCTTTTTATGTTACTTAGTTAAACTATTGTTGTTTGAAGGTGCTGAATACCCTCTGGGTGCAGCTGGGCATTGGCCCGTTTATTTATTTAAGCAATCAATCTATATCCTGAGAAATGGAAACCTTTAGTTTGCATCCAATTTTTAAACTTGGGAGACATTTGATCGATTTTTAAATTATTCTTTGTAAAGTACTGTTTTTTTCGCAACTTTGTTACGTTACCTTATTAAGCTGTGTTTGGAAAACCATCTTCAATAATTGTTGGACGGTGGGTGATGTGTACTTTCACTAAATATTGCCAATTTGTTGAAATAATGAAAAATGCAATTGTACAGTAAAGTTTGCTTAAATAAAAATAAAAGCGAACCTTCTATATTGGTATCATTGAAGTTTTTTTGTGTGAAATTAGTATTTTAGGCAAGTTAAATTCATGGTTAACAGATTTTTATTTTTATCTAAAATTATTTAAAATAAACATTAAATAATTAGTTTTGATTTTTTTTTTGGACTACCTATTTTTAAATAAATTGGAATGTTGTTTAGAGTTAAAAGTATGTGAAATAAAAATAAAGTAATAATCGGTTTAATTGTTTGAAGTTTTGTTTTTCAAATAATCAAGTTTGTAGATAAAGTTTCTCATTTATAATTAGTGTTATGTTTGAGAACACAATCATCCCTTTCCATAAATAATTAATCTTGGAAATATAAACAGACTAAATAAATATTAAATGCGTTTATGATCTTCAGTAATGTTGCATTCCACACTACATTAAATGAATGCTAATCCTAATTTATGATCCTACTCAACTTTGATCATAAGCAGGTGATGAAGTTTATTGACCAGTGTAATGGCGTCCATAATTAAATTCCTTAATGGCGGGAATATAACGTTTGTAGGGACAAAATAGTGCCGCTTGTAGGGTGAATTTCAATGCAAACTTCGTGGGATTGTACACCGTAGGGTAATTATAATTCAGGCGTTTAAGGGTTAAAGCGCGCCAAAATACTATTTAAATTTGTTGATGACGTCATCGCTCACGATGCATCAAACGACCTCGAGTTGAACCACACTTTTCAGTCGGTTTCAAAGAAAACCAAAAAAGCCAAAGTTATATTTGTTTCAATTTATATGGAATTGTTTTACTTGAATATTTATTTCTTTTTACTAGACCGAAATGTTAGATACAACAGTAATAGGTCTACAAAGTGACATACTTTAATTTTTAAGTGAAACTTCACAACAGCTACACTTTTTACATTATGTATTAAAATCCTTTTTTTAGTTTAATAATTTTTAAAAAAATTGGAGCTTTTGTATAGGTTCTCTTATTTATATATTTACACTCTGCACATACGAGTAGGCTATGTTAGGTAAAGTTAGGTGAGATGAGGTTTTTGTAGTTTTTCTAGAAATTTCAATAAACCATTGGTGTAAGAAAGCATAGCTGTTGTAAAGTTTTACCAAATTTTATTTGGTTTATGTTTATTTCCACAAAAATCAAATTTCGTATAGTTATTCAAAATTTAATCAAACTTTATTGAAGTTTTAAACATAAGTGAATCTCAATGAAAGACATTTCAAAAAAATGTTTTTAAGAAACATTTTTTTACCCAGTGTTTGAATAATTTTTAGATTAATTGGAACGACCATTGCACAAGTGAGGCAACCCACATTGAAATAACATAACTCACCTCACTTGTGCTATTGTCGAACCAGCTGCAGTTGTCAGTGGCAATATGTTGGTAGGATCCATATACGGGCTTAAATGTTTTGCTCGAATTTTTATTTTGTTTTTACGTAAAGCCTTTATCAGCCAATTTCTTGGAGATGTTCCAGATGTGATTTATTCGAAGATGATATAAATAATAAAGATTTATTTTACTCGATACCATTTATTTTTATTTCCTATGCAATAATATTAATAAGAGGATCATATATATTTCCTGAACATGTGCTGTCGGTTGAGATTTTTGGGTTAGGAAACATTTATATTGAATATTAAATAAGTAGAATGATATACCAGACACAAGTCGGCGTTAAACAGACTAATGCTTGTATATCTATATTCTTTAAATTCAATTTCATATAGGCTTGATTGTTTGTTTAAATATATTAAGATATTTGAATGCATTACTTTTTATCTTCATTTTTTCATCAAATGAACTTGTACAAATTTTTAACGTTTTTTCTCATAATTTGGTTTGCTTTATGCATCGATGGATTGAAAATGAAGTATACATAAATGACTCGGTCAATTATTTTTATTAAATTTGTTTTCAAAGTGTTTTTGATATTTTTTAAAGTTACGACTCGTAACTCTTGATGTGACGTTTTTTGTCAAGCGTGCGTAGCCAAGCTCTACATAGGCTTAGCAATTCAGATGTCGCCCTCATAGTTCACGTCATCGGCGTTAGACAATGACTTGAATGCTTATATATCATCTATACTATTATTTTAACTTTTCATATAGGCTTGGTTATTGGTTTTAATATATTACTAGGTATTTTTATTTGGTTTTATCACTTTTTATCTACATTTTTTCATCAAATTAACTTAAAATAAAATTTTGACATTTGTTTTTCCTATTTCAATTTGACTTACACATCAATGGATTGTAAATGAAATATACATAAATAGTCTCTAAGGTGATTTTTTGATTAAATTATTTCTCACTTTGTAACACCATTTTTGATTGACATTTGTGGAGACAATTTTTTTCAAAGTTACTGAATGAATCGTCGCGAGATATTTGAACCGTCCGGTTCGTGGATTACTATTATTATTGATAAGGTGTTGATTTACGATAAAGAAACCCGCTTTTACTGCTTGCTTAATTTTGAGATTTGGATCTATGCATGTGTGTAGCAAAGTATTTGTACTGAACCTGAAGTTTACCGGCAAAATAATGCAAATGACATCTCGAAAACGTGGAGTACAGTGGAAATACGAATATAAAGTAAAATAAAAATTTTTGTTGGGACCAATCCATTATTTGTATGCTCGATTTTTTTTATTTTAAAGTTCTAATTATTTATGGAATTAATATATTATGAAATGAACAACATTAATTTACACTGAAGTGTTTAGTTCATTGATTTATTTATGAGCCTATGTACTAGAACGAAAGATGATGAAACCTAAGAAAAAATTTTCTTGCTAATCTAGAACCATGACATCATTGTTCCCTTCGGATGTTTGTGCAACTTATTGCATTGTTTTTCTTTTTGTAGAGCCGGTGGTAAACAAATATTTTTTTTATTTGTATAAAGCTTTTCCTTTTTTGAATGATCTTTTATTCAAGAATAGAAGATGATTATTTATGAATTGCAACGAAGCAAAGTATGTATTTTACTATCACTTGGGTTTTGTTTTCTTGTGGTTGTTATTGTAGGCTTTTGGTACAAGTGTTCTCCAATAAAAGTTGAACTGGAAACAGACTATTCACAATGTTTGGAAGGTTTGGTTAATTGTATACTTATTTAACAGAAACTTCTAAATGTTCTTTCACCATTCTAAGAAAGTTTCACCAATTAAATTATTTTTTCATTTGTTGATCGTAAATATCAATCAAGAAAACCTAATACTTCAACAGTTTTAGATGCTTATCATTTCTTTATTTATAATCTCCAGTGTAGTTGATTTACATTAAAGTTTGATCATCTGTGAACCATAACGAAACCAATTTTTTCAATCACAAATATTAAGATATAACAATTGGCGACTTCATACAACGACGCCCTTAATGTATATACTCGTAGTCTTAATTGTGTGAGGTGCTAATTTCTTACTTTTTAATTGTGTGAAGTGCTAATTTCTTACTTTTTATCAACTAAGATAAGTCTTATTGTTCAATTTGTGGTTACAATTCACTATACCAAAGTTGTGTGGTTGTTATCTGTATTGGAAAAAAATTGTTTTAAAACAAAAGTAAAATCTCAAATTTTTAGACGACGATTTTATTATGCTTCAATTTTCTTGTAATACTCATTATACTTGGTGATTCACATTTTTTGGTGCAACCACTTGTTCATATTTTATTTATTTTGTTATTGTAAATTTTAACCAAAAAATTTAATTAAAATTATTTAATTTACAATTATTCTAAGTTATTATTATTGGAAAGTTTATAAAATAGTAAACTTAATAAGTTATTGTTTACAGTTTGAAGTTTACAAACATTAAAAGCAAATAACAACAAATTTTTGTCATTCAGTTTTGTAACCTTTTTAAGCAAGTTTTTTCTCCACTTTGCAGAGGCAGAACAAGTTGTAAGAATTTTCTAAATAATAATTTTCTTCCCACATCCGATGTTTTACTTCATTAACCATTTAACGCCTGTAGGGACAAAACAGTGCCGGTTTTAGGGTTATTTTCAATGCAAATATAGTTGTATTGTAGACCTTAGAGTAATAATAATTCAGGCGTTAGAGGGTTAAAAGTATCTTTATGTGGGTGAGTTTCATGTCCAAAGTAGTCGATCCTATGTCTTTAAATCTCGAATTCTCCTTCAGAAGCTTTGCAGTTTTAAAATTTGTTAATTTCCAAAATCTTAAAGGTTTTCATGACTAATCGACATTAAAAATATTATCTGGTTGTAATCTAGATTTTTATGTGTATGCTCTTGTTTAAATATGGTTCTGAACAAACTGGTAACCCATGTTTTTCAATATTTTATTTAAAGTGGCCGTATAGTTATATAAACTGATAAATATATACAAAAGTTGTATGTTTTGTTATGTACACTGAAAACATTTGACTAACTTATGTCAAATATATTTTAAAGTGGTGTAAGTTTAAAATATTTTTCGCGTAAGTTTTTATTTGACTTGTAAGCAATTATAGCAGTGGTTGTAATTCACTGCTGTTAAGTAAACTAAAAATAAATTAATTTAGATTGAAATTATTTCAACTTTCTTCATTTGGTTGGAAAGTACATCGCATTTGCAACCAACCAGATGGTCGTCCCACGCCGTGTACTTCCCTCCAGTTAGGTCTAGGCGTAGGTGTTGCAAACAGGCCACGCCCACTACCCACAGGCCACGCCCACTACCCACGGCGGCGTCTTCTTTCCACGCGACGCCCTTGTCTTGGGCGGCGGTTTTCTCAATGCCAGTGGCGAGTGTTCGTTCGTGCATGTATGCAACGGTCTTAGTATTTTGTTTACATCGTTTGTTTACATTGTTGTTTACATCGTTTGTTTCTTCATCTAAAATGTAAAACTGAACTATTTTATTTCTTTTTTCCAACCAACTTTTTAAACTTGAAGTTCATGGAAATGTATTAAAGAAACTAATACTTTTAAAACTACCGCAGCTTAATTTGAGATGCCCCACAATGTGGTGTGTACAATTTCATTTTAGAACGTCCTTTCGTGGAGTAAATTATTAGTGGTGGTCATTTGTAGTTTTAGTTCTTAAAAACTTCTGTCTGATCAGCCCTTGACTACTGACGAAGGCTTAGGTTATTGAACTAAATTTATTTTTTATTTCATAAATTGTAATTAAGTCATTTAAACCTTAATACCAAAATGTCAACATTCAACTTTATTTAAATACAAATTAATAGCAAATTGATTATCAAATGGTTATTTTTTTAGTTTTAGGAATGAAACTTGAGTAAAAATTAGCCCATCGGAAACTTCAAGTTTCCATTGAATTGTTTTTCTATTGTTATAATTAACCTACAAAAAATATTTTTACCTGAATTTAACTACTTGAAAGGGGTCTTTCACTTGATTTTTTAAAAATTAAATTGTTTTTATTAACGATTTTGGTCTGTATATTGACGTAGATCAAGAAATGAAACCACTAAGCACACGCATTTCTAAAATTCATCTAATATTTTCAAATTTTGGTAAAATAAGAAATGTTTTATATATTTGTATATATGGATGGGCAGTAGGACAAGTGATGCAACCCACATTCAAATAACATAGACCTTACCTCACGTATGCTATTGTCGATCTATTTTTAATAGTTTCTCTAAAGCCTATCAATAGGTGGACGCAAATATAAAGAGAATAAAATGTATTTGACGCGGGATATAACAACAGTCCATGACTTATACTTGAAGCATCCATTTAAGGGCAAGAGTTGATCATGCATATCCACATTTGTGCCCGCATAATTCTAAATGAATGTTACACCAACCAACGGAGATAAGATTGTGATACCAATTTACAACCCCTTTAAATTCCATTTAATATTTCACTTTCTATCGTAATTTCTAAGGCACGAAGTTAATTACCTCTTCTATGGATAACTTTATCTTATTGTTGATGTGTGAAATTAATTTTGTTATGAAAAAGAACTTCAATTAATTTTAATATTTTTTATTGTTTTAAGAAGCTTAATATTTCATTAGTATGCTCGATTGAAATGAATTTAGACATTAAAAACTGTAATCTTTCCCTTTTAAGTTAGTTTTAATATAATCAGTTATTGTATTTATCATTTCTTTAGTTTTAAATAGAGTAATCAACATAAATATCTTTTATTTTTTTAGACTTTAATTTGAAGTTAAAATACGATTTTGTATTCCTTCATAAGTTCTATTTTCTTTATTTATTATTCGAATTTAAGAATTTTTAGTCTGAATATTATAGCACACATCGGCAGTATAGTTGATGGCGATAATCTACATTAGTGTAAGCGTAGATGTATATTAACCTTTACTATAAATGTGTTCGCAAAAACATAAAACCGTTTGACTGCCAGATATTCCAGTCAAAATAATCTCCTAATCTGTTTGTTTGAACGTTAATTATAAATGAATGAAAACGTCGTCGTCGTTGTTTTTTGCTATCGTGTTTGAATGGTTCCTTATCTGCTGGGATGTTCATAATCTTTATTTACTCCGGAAGTTAAGCAACGATGAAATAATTTTCTGGCCGTCCTAATAGTTTGTCTCGCACATTAATGTTAATTGTAATGACAGTTTGAAATTTAATAAATATTCAATTCGAATTTCAAACTTCATAATTGTTTGTTTTTGTTTTAGTTGTTTGTGAAATAATTTTGTTCTAAACTATGAATCTGAAATAGTTATTTCTACGCAGATGTTTATTTCACCAATGCTATTCAATTTGTTTTCATTGAATCCATGTTCGTAAATTTTTGTTTGTATGTTTGTACGATCTGTCATCGAAATATTTATTCATGCTTGAGTACAGAGGTTGAATGAAATAATTATTTTGCTTAAATGATCCCGTGAACTTCTGTATTAAGATTGTCTAGTTCTTCATTTCACAAATCTGTCTTATGATGTACCATATTGTGGAGAAATCCATACTGCCTGTAATGAATAACAATACGTTATGCATTGTCAAAAAAAATACACACAAGTTAAAAAAAATCATAAGCACTGCTTCCACTCAAATTGAAAGTTTTTTTGATAAGTATAAAATAAAACTACAAACAATATATTTGTTATTAATGATTGTAAATATAATCTTTGTAAACTGGGCAAGATTTAAGATTGTTATACAAATTTGTTTATTAAAAAGAACTTTGATTACCTATAGCATTAAAACCAGATCAGATTATGCAGAGTTGAATGGATTCCTTTTTATGATTATTCTGAACTGAATTGTACAACGAATATATTTTGTTCAGGAAAATCAAAATCAGAAATCTACCAATTTCTTCACAATTAATTCTTGTTTCCAGTTCTTTGCTAAATTTATTTCATCTTTGATCATCTTTCGATAGATAAATTTCTGGACATTCCTAAATGTTGCCCAATGTACAATAAATATTGTGTATTTCAATCTTATTTCCAACAAATTTCATTAATAACAATTCGGAGGATTATTCATAGTTTATTTTAAATTTATTCCCAAACTTTAACTTTTAGTGAACCTTCATGGTCTTTAAAATGTTCTCACAATTTGTTGATCTAATTTTATTATATTTAATATGCAGTTGTTAATTTGCGACTAAAAATTAAATTTGAAGTAATACCATGGTCCAAATCATGAAGCTGAAATATTACCCTTTAGCGACCGAGTAAGTATTATTTTAAGGTCTTCAACACACCAGAGTTTGCATTGAAAATAAACATTCTTAAACGAGACTTATTTGTCCCCATGGACGCTAAAGGGTTAGTTGAATTTTTATTTTGGTATGTCCGATAATCAACTTATTTCAGAATATACGAACTTGAATTGTTTTCCGAAATTTAAACTTAATAAATCTCAAATATATTGAAATAAAAATGTTTATCAAATCCAAAATTGTTGAAGGAAAGAATTTGTTGCAACAAAAACTAAGAAAACAAAGAAAAGTTAATTTAGTTTTATCTTAATCGAGTTTCGTGTTTTCTTTTATTTTTCTAATTCATTTTCTTCGACTTAATCAAAAGAATTATTTTCACCTGCAATAGATTCCGATAAAAATCTTTTTTCTTGATACAATTCAGGAATGTTTTTCTTTTGTTTTTCATTGATAATCCGTATACGTATCACATTTTTCCTTCAATCATTTCTTTAATTAAAAAAGTTTTTTTTAGCACTTCAGTTTTGTCACTTTAGTAATATTTCTAAAACTTTCTAATTATGACCTTAATTAATGATCCTGTTAAAAGTTTTAATTGGGCTTGCATTAGTAATGTCTGTCAAATGGTGCATGAAAATAACCAAATACAAAAGACTTGTTTCTGAAAGTGAGAGTTGATTTTTATGAAATTTGGCTGATTTAAAAGGTGGGTTTAAGTTAAAATCAACCTAATATATCTTCAAATCTGAATTTCGTTATAATGAATCCTGTTTCTGCAACATTTCAAATGGCGTAACCTTCCAAATTGTGATGTGGCAAAATTTATGAAATGTTTTCACAAATGTCTAATTTTATTTTCTGGTGAACTCCAAGGACTCGGAAACCTGCATTTCATTTACTGTCTCGTGCTTGTGAGGGGTTAGTCATTATTTTGAATAGTCTTATGAGTGTTTGAATTGTTTCTTGGATTTTCTTTTTCATAAATAACTTTCATTCTATGTTTGTCTTCTAACCTTCATATTTTGTTATTATTGGTCAATTGTCTTAGTGTTTTGCTTGGAGTTGAAACAATGAAATGTTTGTTTTGATCTAAAAAGTTAGAATGCATATTTTCTTAGCCTATCAATTACTTCTCGACTTATTGTTGATAAATCCCACGAATGGTATTTAAATTGTTCTTACAAAACTATTTAAAAAGTAAGGTTGGGGCCAGTGCTGGTTATTGGTCGAAATATTGCAGGTCTACTAAAAAACATAATAATAAAAGTTTGGGAAATATAGCCTTCATTTTAAATTTACCGTTTGGAAATTAGATAGAAATTGCATTCGTAGTGAGATATATAACTGAATAAAAAACATAACAAACTAAATGCTTTAATTTGTTTTTAAAAACTTAGTTTTTCTAATCTTACCTGTTAAGAATTATAATTCTTTGTAGCAGAGTACTAATTGCAACAGGCTTGATAGTATTTTTTGAATGTCTTACTGCTGAATTGTATTATGTACAAACCTGGTGCAGCATTGTATGGGAGATTCACATTTGATAATAAATGCATTGTTGAACCAAAATTGAAAAATAAAACTTTAAATTGGATGTTGAACCGAATAATGAAAATAATTATCTAAAATATCGCGTGAATTTAACACGTATTATTATTATAACCTTATTGCACGATTTTATTTTTTTTATTTACCCTGGTCGTATTACAGGGTCGCAGTAAACCACTTTTATTAACTATTTGAAATTGCTAAACTTTAATTTATTTTTATTAAAATTTACAAGTCCAAAAAGATTTAGGTTATAGTTTCATAAATATAAACATTTGAAAAAAATACCTAACACCTATATTGAGATAGTCATAATAAACTTTTGTGGATTACACTAATTGTTCCTCAAATAAAACAACCTTCAACAATATCTGAGGATTTTGACAACGACAACAATGTGACGAGAAAGGAAAACCCCAAATGGCGCCCACAGGCATGAAAGCACCGCTAAAAACTTTGACCCCGGCCATCTACGGGCGATGTTGAACACGTCAAAGGTTTGCTTGGCGGGCGTGGGAGACCAGCTGGCCGAGTCGAAGGCGATTGCCTTGCGAACGTCCTACATCTGACCCAAATAACTCCTACGGTCTTATGTAATCTGATCAATCCTGATTCACTATCTTAGTTTTGGGAATTACTTAAGGGTAATGTACTTAAGGGTGATGTACTTAAGTACATTACCCTTAAGTACTTAAGATTAGTAAGGACGAGTAAAAACAAAAACCCTTTATGGGTTTATGAAGAACCAAAATGTTGAGACTACTAATTATTTTGAAACCTGCCTCACACTATCCTAAGTACATTACACTTAGGGGTAATGTACTTGGAGGTAATGTACTTGGAGGTAATGTACTTGGAGGTAATGTACTTGGAGGTAATGTACTTGGAGGTAATGTACTTGGAGG
>JARUHE010340517.1:0-10486 GCA_031471125.1 Archaeomysis grebnitzkii | reverse complement strand
TCTTGTCCTGTTCTTTTAAAGTTTTATCACAATTGCTTGTCCCAGTCTTTTAAATGGTTAATAGCCACCAATATTATGTAACCTGTTTGCCTGTCCGCATTTTTCTTGTCTAGTTCATTATTTTTAAAGGCAATGCACTTGTACGATATATAGGTCAGTGGTCTTGATTATAGAAAATAATTACGTATATGGTAATAAAAAGAAATCGTTAATGTGTAAGTGCAGGAGAGAGAATTCATTTTATTTTAATTATTTTAATTATATCACGGTCACGATGACGGGACGGTCTAATTTCATAAAACTTTGTATATAACTTTTGTTGGAATTGACCAAATTTCAAATTTTATAGCTCAAAAGATGCGCAAAATTTTTATCTCCATGATTATGTAGGTTTCTCTTTATTTGGTTGAATTATAAAAAGATATAGATTTTTAAAAGGGTACTTCAGGACAAAAACCTCACAGACCAATATTATAGTACAAGGACTAACGTCCGTGTACGATTAATAGTAGCTTAAGACTGTTGAATGCTTGAATTTTATCAAAAATATGTCATTATATATACTTTCAAAACTAATTTATGCATTATATTTATCGTATTTTATTATATTGCTTACATTTATCACAACTCGTCTCAATAAGCCACAAAAGGCCACACTTTATGGCTCAGAAGGCCGCGTGCGTCCTATAGGTCGCAGGTTTCCCACCCCTGTACTAGATAAATCTCAGTCTACTAAATTAACATTCATGCCTTTGATTGTTGTATCTCTGTTAATATTTTGTATTTGTTCGTGTCTCAAAAGTGCTTGTTTAGTGATGAACATTTCAGGTGACCAGGTGGATGTATTTAATTTTCATTTTTACCATTTCTAGCTTTTTTATCAAAATGTTTCTAGAATTTTTTTGTTTTCATTATATGTATATACTTTTTTAAATATAATAGTCGAATGCTACTAATATTATTAAAACTAACACAAACACATAAGAAAGGGCCGTCTCTTCAAAACAACACAACACAAATCTAACAAATAAAAGGGAATCAATTTTTTACCGAGCTCTTTCTACAACACAAGAACTGATCGTATTAACCTTCCTAATGTTAGAATGGAGGCATAGGAAAGGTTTGTCATTTATTAGTCCTAGCGTTTAATTAGAGAAATCAAAAGTCATTTGCCGCTTCCACAATAGTCCTTCCATCAAGAAACGATCGTCGAAAAAAGGTAATGTCAACTTATTGTTTTTTTTTGCATATTATATTTTTGTATACATTTTCATGGCTGTGGAACGATGTATGCTGGCGGCATACCTTATAGGGTGATACAAGTTTCAATTTGAAATGCTATATACAAATTGTAGTTATAACAAAAATACAATTTTTCAAATTGCTTGTAAAAAAATTGTTAAAAATAAAAATAAAACGGTATTAACAAAATAAAGAAAACTGTACAAATAGATTTGCTTTGTTGAAGATGTATATAAAGAAGCCTTAATAGTATTAGTTGAGCCACATCTTAATTCTATATTTGTTGAGATGTTACAATTAAACGTTTTTAATTTATACTACATAACAAAAAGATGTTGTTTTTATTTTTTCATTCATGTTTGTTTGTTCGTATCTTCAAAAACATTTCAAACATTTTTTAAACTTGTTTGCATTTTTTCTTATATTGATTAATCTTGAATGTTAAAAATTCATATTGTCTTGTAACAATCTTATCTTCTGTATATGAATATATGTCAACCAATGTAATAATATAACTCTTCTTGTAAAAATGTTTACGAATCTTGCCAAACTAGTTAATAAAACAATAAAACGGTGTTTGTCAATCTCATGAACCAAATACCAGCAAGGAAACAGAAAATGTAACTATTGTATGAGAACGCCAATTGCTAATACGTATGTTTTTAATTTAAATTGTCCAGTGAAGGCTGTTCTACTCCGATTGTAGATTCTACACTGGATAATAAATAATAGAGAGGTGGTGGCCGAATGGATACGAGCACTACCTTAGATTAATGCTGCATAAGAAAACTTCATTGACTGCGTTAAGGTTATTTCATTGCGATTTTATTATCTTAAAATTAATTATGTTAAGCTTACCCCGGTTTGAAGGAAGCACTATATGTCGGTTGCATATCCTTAGGGTACACACCACTTGGTATTGGTAATACTAAAGGCTAAATGTTTATGTGAAGCGATGAAGAGTATTCATTGAATAATGTCGGCGCTATATAAAAAGCTTGAATTATAATTATAAATTGTTTTTGTCATAATATATATACATAAACTACATTGGTAAGATCAGTACCACACTATTGAGAAGATTAACAATGCATTTACAAAAAAAATCGCTAAAAAGGAAAATTTTATTAGAGCTCATACCTTAATTTCTAAAGAAGTACGAAGAAAGATATATATCAACAATACAACAATACTACTTACTTAGGGCGACAGATACATTTCGTTTCTTGGCCATGAAATGTATCTATCGCCGAAGGTAAAAATGGAGTCTTTAAAGCTGGTATTGAACAATCTTTTTATAAGGATAGGGTTGCACAGTGGATCAAACTTCATTGATCACGTAGCTTGAAGAACGAGAACTGATGAACCGAGGACAACAGTTGATTATATTTATTCACATTTATACCCGCAAACTTATAAATCACATGTTCTTGTTAATTATGAGTAGGCTTTGTATTATATATATATATATTGTGCATTTTTGTTTAGTAAACTATATTTATAGATAAATAAAAAATAAGCAAACAGATAAATAGTATGAAATAAATATTATTGTTATAAAAAGATAAATTATGTGGAAGAAAATGGAAGAATTAAAAAAATTATTAAATATTGAAATAAGTTCATATCTTATGTATGTTATTTAATCGCAATAAATAAAAAAAGCAAATTAATTAAAACTATATTGCATTAAAATTTATTATGATTATTTAATAAACATTTGTATTGTAATTTTATTTCTATATGGGATATTTTTTCAAGTACTCGCCTGAGAGTTTCTTAGCTGCCTAAAACCTACAATATTCTATTACTATTCTGCACTACAATAGTTTCTATAATTTTGAATTAAATTAAAAGTAAAAAAGTTTTAAATATTATCCTATTTTTGTTTTTGTTGGTAATATGACTCAAATGTTTGAAATCATGTCTGAGATAAACAGTGGAACACCTCTGGGCTCATTTGAGTTATAAATAATAACTTTTAAAAACGTTTTAACAATCTCCAAAATGAATAATAAATAAACTAGAGAGAACAAATCAATCTCTCGCGTTTGATACTATTAATAAGGAATAATAGTTCATTTAATTCTTTATAAAATAAATGAAATAAAAAGTTAATAGCAAATGTTTAATTTTGTTTATACTTGTCAATCATCTGGAAATCTAAAAGTTCTTACTTAAAAAAGTAATTATTTTTCTAAAAACTATTGTATGTAGAGATTTTTTATGTTCTATACTCCTCCATTTCATTTTGTCTAAAAATTTATTTAAGAGCTATAATTTAAAAAAAAATAATTTACAGTAATACAAATTATATGATGTATATCTTATTCTAAGCAAATATTGGTGTAAGGTTAATAATATGAATTTTATCCAGCCAACAACAACGACAGAAAATCAAATAACATATAGAGCTTTAATTCATTAACAAAGGGTTCTTAATACATATTTATGAGTTGTGTATTTATGAGGATAGTATAATGCAGATGGAATGTTTGTAATGCATTACGTACTAACTTGACATATGTTATAGTTAGACTACTTACATTATAAAAATAAAAACAATGATTATCTATAAACAAACCAAACAGTCTTATAGATGTAAAGTAAAGCAACCTTCTCACCAGAAACTTTTGTTTTGATGAATTCAGAATGCCTTCAACAGTTTCAATATGCAAATTTCTATAGCCTAGGCATATTAGGCTATAAATTAGATAAGATAAACCTATTAAAGCATGTCATACTTGGATTATTTTTCATAGCAAAAGACATAACATACCAGAGGTGTACAGCCTAATCATAATAAGATGAAAATGCATGCAGCCTAAACCTATTAAAATATCACACCTATATTACTTTTCACAGCAAAATGTTTAGTTGATTACACATTGATTGTGTATGATTTAATTGCTTACATAGTATGTTACAAATGCAGTTTTCTATGTGCATGACATGGTGATATTCAATATTCATAGCTGAATAATAAATAAATAAATAATTCAGACTAACCCAAATTAGTAAGCTTAGACTGTTCAACTGGAAATTAAGAGTTATGAAAACCTTTTTAAAAGACATCATCATGTTCATTTTAACAAGTAGGCTAGGTCAGTGTAAATATATTTTGAAAATATAATTTATGTAGAAATATATTTTTACTTTAATTTTGAATAAATATTCACCAAAATTTTGAATAAAATTTGCTAAACTTTATTAAATAGTTTAAAAGTAAAGTTTTTAAATATACTTTTCATAATATTACTTTTATGTATTTACTTTATTATCTTTTTCTTTATACTCTCTTATTTTATAATAATATATGTTTAAAATTTTATTAATTTAATTAATGGTTTCTGTTTCAACGTTTGAAATGAAAAAATCATTTTTCACACCCTGTTTAACGTAAAAATCGAAAAATAGTTTTAATCTGGTTTTAAAATTTAATAAAACATTACTGCATATGAAAGTTATGATGAAAACGATATATTTATACTGAAAACAAAAAAAAATGATAAAAAAACATTAAATAATTAGCATTTAAGGGTGTTGAATTTCAAACGAAAATTGACGATTTTGGTAGGCTTACCCACACATCACTCATCAACCTTCACCCATCACACATCACTCAACAACCATCACACATCACACCCTAGACTAGCTAGTGTAATAAGGGCTACCAATTTTTGTGAGAGAAAATAATCTAGAAACTTAAAATAAATCAGCTAGAGTAATCTAGCTTGCGCAATGACAACCTAAAAACATAGCAATGAAGCCTTCAATCATGTGTGTTTCATTGTTTTTAACAATTTTTCATTGTTTTTAACTACTTTAAAAACATCTAGATGACAAAATTTAACAGTTAGGCTAGGTGAAGAACATCTAGACTTAACTGAAAAACAGCTAGAGTGGCAACACTGCCTGTGATAAGTTCCATTGATTATTCCCTTAATCTGGCACTTAGGTTAACTTATCATTAACCCAGCACCTAACCATTTTATAGACTAGTTTTAAATGAAGGCTAGCCAACGGTTATAATAGCTGTTATCTCAAAAATTATAAATTTGTGTGAAAACTTTATTTTGTGAAAATTGTTTAGAATGTATAATTCTTTATTTCATTCTAAATAAACATTCTTGTAAAATGAAAAATAAATGAACAAAATAGTAAATAGTTTTCCAAATATTGCAAATGAAAATGCTTTTATTTAAAAAAAAAAAGTTTTAAAATTAAAAGTTTTTTTTTCCATAATTCTTAAAATTAAAAGGCCAACATTTTATTCTAAACAAATATTACTCAAAGGTCACTAATTAAAAACTTTGTGACACGACACTGTTTGTCATATTTCGAAAAGTAAACTATATATATAGAGCTACGCTACTACGTAGCACGCTCAATAAAAATAAAACTATTTTGAATAAAACCCATATTTATGATTTCCCAAACGTAAATGATTAAATAAACAGGCAATAATATGTCGTTGCTAACTATTTATTTAATATTGAGAAATGAACAAAACATGTCTGTTAATTATTACATAAAAGTGAGAGCATCAACATTGTCACAAGTGTTTAGCTGAAATATTTTATTTTCAGTTGTAGCGATGTTTGATTTCTAATAGACTATAGAATTTATGTCCTTGGTTGCTATTCAATTGTGACTTTTATCACGTTCTTGCCTTCCCTTTCTGCCAATGTGTCTTCTGTTCTCAAAATATAATAAAAGAACAACAAAAATGTGATAACATAAAGGAAAAGACTACATAATGACAAGAAGAATTAGTACTACTGAAACTACTAATAATAATAATAATTATAATAATAGTAATAAAAATATGACAATATTAACAATACTGAAACACATTTTGTGTTAAAAAAAACTACTTATACAGAAGACTGGAAAAGGTTTTGATATTTTTCCATCGCAATGATTTAAATAAAAAACTATTGTAATTGCGTTTTTATAAAATTCTAGTGAAGCTTCATTACTAGGAAATATTGTTGTAAGCGGTAGTAGAAAATGCTTGTGAAGTTTCATTACTAGGAAATATTGTTGTAAGCGTCATTAGAAAATGCTTGTGAAGTTTCTTTACTAGGAAATATTGTTGTAAGCGGTACTAGAAAATGCTTGTGAAGTTTCTTTACTAGGAAATATTGTTGTAAGTGGTACTAGAAAATTCTAGTGAAATTTTTTTACTAGGAAATATTGTTGTAAGCGGTACTAGAAAATTCTAGTGAAGTTTTTTTACTAGAAAATATTGTTATAAGCGTTAATAGAAAATACTACTATAATTGCATTACTTGGAAATACTATTGTGGTTGCATTATTAGAAAATGCTAGTGAAGTTTCTTTACTAGAAAATATTATTGTAAGCGTTATTAGAAAATGACAGTGAAGTTTCTTTACTAGAAAATATTGTTGTAAGCGTTATTAGAAAATGCCAGTGAAGTTTGTTTACTAGAAAATATTGTTGTAAGCGTTATTAGAAAATACTACTATAATTGAATTACTAGGAAATACTATTGTGGTTGCATTATTAGAAAATGCTAATGAAGTTTCTTTACTAGGAAATACTATTGTAGTTGCATTATTATAAAATACTAGTGAAGTTTTCCTTACTAGGAAATACTATTGTAGTTGCGTTATTAGAAAATGCTAGTGAAGTTTCTTTACTAGGAAATACTATTGTAGTTACGTTATTAGAAAATGCTAGTGAAGTTTCTTTACTAAGAAATACTTTTGTAATTGCGTTATTATAAAATGCCAGTGAAATTTCTTTACTAGAAAATATTGTTGTAAGCGTTATTAGAAAATGCCAGTGAAGTTTCTTTACTAGAAAATATTGTTGTAAGCGTTATTAGAAAATACTACTATAATTGCATTACTAGGAAATACTACTGTGGTTGCATTATTAGAAAATGCTAGTGAAGTTTCTTTACTAGAAAATATTGTTGTAAGCGTTATTAGAAAATACTAGTGTAGTTGCATTACTAGGAAATATTATTTTGGTTGCGTTATTAGAAAATGTTAGTGAAGTTTCTTTACTACTAAACACTATTGTAACTGCGTTATTAGAAAATGTTAGTGAAGTTTCTTTACTAGGAAATACTATTGTAGTTGCATTATTATAAAATACTAGTGAAGTTTTCTTTACTAGGAAGTACTATTGTAGTTGCGTTATTAGTAAATGCTAGTGTAATTTCTATACTATGAAATATTGATGTGAGCGTTATTAGAAAATACTAGTGTAGTTGCATTACTAGGAAATACTATTGTGATTGCGTTATTAGAAAATGCTAGTGAAGTTTCTTTACTAGGAAATACTATTGTAGTTGCGTTATAAGAAAATGCTAGTGAAGTTTCTTTACTAGGAAATAATGTTGTAAGCATTGTTAGAAAATATTAGTGGAGTTTCAATACTAGGAAATACTATTGTAGTTGCATTACTAGAAAATAATGGTTTACTTTCATTACTGGAAAATACTAGTGTAGTTTCATTACTAGAATATACTAGTTTCTGTGCAGTCAAACTGCTTTAGAAAAACATTCTTGATTCACTATCTATTTGAAAAATAATTTGAAACACATAAAAAACTCACTTCATCCTTTTCATTTACGTCGTTCTCTTTATATAAACTTTTATTTAAAAAATAATAAAAATCCGAAGTTGACAACTATTGCTTGAACATTCCTAATGATAAAACAATTATTTATATTGTATCGATAGAAACAATACACAAAACTGAAGTAGTGTGCAAATATCCTGCATCCAGGAGAAACAATAAAACTATTCAGCATTAATAATATTATCAGCAAATGTTTATCAAACGTAAGTGGGAAAACATTGTCAAACATTGGCGACAAATGTAAATGAAATATTCATAAGATATAACAAATATTTCGTGTTAATATATTCTGTATTGGGCGTTTATTCAACTGCGTCTTTTATTTAAGTAAAATGTAAGAAAAAACTAATGTGGGATAAATGATAGGGAAAGAAGAGGTTTTATGGATAAATTATAGGGAATTTAGGGGGTTTAGGGATAAATGATAGGGAAACTGAGGGGTTTAGGGAGAAAATAAACTAGGGTGAAAGGAGGCGGGGTGAATGTGCAGTACTGTAATTGTGAATATAAAGGCGTCTGGGCTTTCATATTGATTCTAGACAAGTGTAGATATAAACTGATTCCAGACTCTTACTACAGAAGGGAGTGCTCATGCGTGTTACCTTCTAAGTTTTGTCTGATAATATTTGCATTAAAATATAAATATTTATTGGATTATCGTTCATGTTTATTTTGTATTTGTGATGACTTATTCTCATGTTTAAAATGTAGACACCATAACAAACCAACCTTTCGTGTGAGGGACTGGCACATGAAAGCACCTCTTTAATGCAGTTGTGACCACGTGGTCGGAAATTTTCTAGAAACATCAATATAGTAAATTGCATGTCATTTATAATCTCATAATCACTCTTCTTTGGTTGTCTTTTTCATGACTTTTTATTTTCTTTTGCGAACATCCACATGCATATTCAGACGAACTTACACACACACATGGGCGCGCACATACACGCGCGCGGGCGCACATGCACATGCACATACACACATAAATACCTTCAATTCGAGTTCGTTCAAATTGAACATTTTTCTCTTTTTCTGACAAAATTTTATTTCTTCGATGTATTATATGGGACAGCCTTTTACATTTGATGATTGATTGGTATTATACAAACGGATGCTTAACCATTCTTTATTTCATTTCGCCAATGTAATTACAATTACGGCTTCAAGAGCACATTTTCGCAATCTATACAACATGAAAATTAGATTAAACAACTAAAGACATGTGTGATCCTCACCAATAAAACCATTTAATAAGATCTGATCTCATTAATAGTTTTTGAGGAAGTATTAATTATTTTTCGTTGGTTGCTATTATTATTATTATTTATTATTATTATTATTGTTATTATTATTATTACTGTTATTATTATTATTGTTATTTTATTATTATTATTACTATTATTATTATTAAGCTTTCATGTAGATTATGTTACCTAAGAAAATCTTTCAAACAACTGCATAGGCGTTCAAAGGAAAGGGAAAACCTTCTCGTTAGCTTATGCATAGATTACACTGTGTTTATTCACTTTACAGAACAGAGATTACAATAAAACTCCTGAAAAACCAAAGATAATCGAAATAATACCAGAGTTGAAAGGAAAATTAAAACTAGATAAAATAAATCAACAAACAGTAAAACATATTCAAATTTGTCATAAAATGTAACTATTAAACCGTAGAATAACTACAAAACATAATACTTGAACTTACTCAAATTAATGAAATAATAACTGCCTGAAGAGCTATTGAATTAGTGAAATCTAGATTTCAATGTAAATATGTTTGTAAACACATTAAACAAATTTGATAATAATTTTAAAACTATTACCCATCTTATTGAAAAAGCTCATACAAAAAAGATTAAAGATTTATACCATGTAGAATATTTCAAAACCTCGTTAAATGAAAAAACTTTATCAAATAAATTTAAAGAAACATTCAAACTTAAAACGAACATATATATTTAAAAAGGTTAGTTGATACGACTTACAGAAAAATTCAAGTTTTTAAAATGGTAAAATTGCTAAATCTACTGGAACTCCATCATTTATATTTGGTTTATCTTTGATTATAATTATATGCAAAGATGCCGAAATTGTTAACCCCTGAACATTATTACATTTAGTTATAATTGAAAAGTTATTTATTTTAAGAGGATGTTTACTAATACAATGATGTTTAAAGATAGACAAATGTTTTGTATTATTGGAATTTGAAGGTAATTTAGTTCTTGCCGAACGACAATTCCAATGTAGAATCTTTGAACATATGGAACACATGCTCAAAGGTTTGGTACTTCCAATGTAAAAGAAATTACATTCCTTGCATACATATTTTGCATATAATAAAAGATAAACCAAATATAAATGATGGAGTTCTAGTAGACTTAGCAATTTTTCCAGTTTAAGAACTTGAATTTTTCTGTAAATCGTATCAATTATTCTTTTTAAATGTATATGTTCATTTTAAGTTTGAATGTTTCTTTGAATTTATTTGATATAGTATTTATTTTGTATTGAACAAATATAAAAAAACTGTCCTTGAAAATTATGAATGATTCATCGAAATACTCGGAAAAAAGTAGAACAAAGAAAATTAAATGTTTCCTATAGCCCTTGTTG
>JARUHE010340506.1:0-10487 GCA_031471125.1 Archaeomysis grebnitzkii | reverse complement strand
TATATACATTATATATATATATATATATATATACAAATTTTGAAAGTGACATGACATATTGTTTCTTTGGAAAAATTACTTTAAGAAAACATGAAACAAACTTTCCGAAATGTAACCGAAAAAGTAAGTTTACATTAATTTGTTGTTTATCAAGCTGTGTTTGAAAAATCAGCTTCTATACGTGACCTCTGATTATTGTTATTGTTGGGGTTGTTGTTTTTAACGGTTGATGATTTGTGGGCTCTACCAAATTTTATATTTTTTCAAAATAATAAAAAATATTAATTTTACATTAATTTGTTTTAATGAAAATAAAGAGCATAACATTCTACACTGGTATCACTAAAGATCTTTCTTAAATCAATATTTACTTATTAAAACATACATTTTATTAAAAACTTGAAATTCATGGTTAACTGAAATTTGATTTGGAGGTTTAGAGAAAAGTTTATTTAAAACAAATGAGAGAACAGGAGGTTCTAAGGTAGAATGCCTAAGGGATATTTTTGCTTAAAATTTATACTTTCTAAAATAAGAGACATTTTTGGGGTTTTCAACCTTAGCCAATTTATCATCAAATTCATGATTAACACATATAAACCTTTTTGGAGGTTTGGAGATAAATGAATAAAAAGGGTAAATATACTAATTTATCGAACATCTTAGAGAAACTTTTTTAACATACAGACAGCTTTTAATGTGTAGCATTTACTCGTACTCGTAGTTCACCGGCTAAGTGCCATATTTAGCTAGAATCTTGCACTTTGTGATAAAAGCATGATTTTTGCATGTGGCTAGAATATACAAATACTAAAAAAATAGCTATAGTGCCAAGCTGGATTCGACCAGGATCGTCCACACGCACTGTTTTCCCCATAAAAGCTCCATATCTCTGGATCTATTGGTCTGAGAAACCTAAATCTGGTGTTTACTTATAGGTTTTCAAGGTTGTAGATTAACATAAACATACTTTAGAGACTCTCTGATTGATATTTAGTATGTATTTTGGATGTTTAGTTAAGCAAATTGTTCAAACTTATCTATACATAACATCACAAACTAATATCACAACACACATTGTGTTTCAGTTGAAGTTTAGACCAGTGCTTCTTTCATTACAAGCCATGATAAGCTTAATATTAGTTGCTTTTGATCGTTTCAACGAAAGCTGTTGACAGAACATACATTGTGGTAGTGTTGTCAAGCTTTCAACATATTTTGGCATTAATCTAGTTAAAACATATATAATAGGCCTTGTTATGCCAAACACATTTTAAAAACTGTGAAAAGCAGTAAATTATTCTTTTAACTTATTTGCTGAGAATAATAACGCCTTCAGGCTAAGATGGCATCTAAATTTAAATTAGTTATTCCTGCTTTATCAGTAGCTCCAGTCGTAGTACTAACAGACTAGTCCAAGTGTGTAATATGCCAGGAGAAAAATACTGAAAAGCTAAGTTTTCCTGCCAGCTCCAAGAAATGTATGTTGTTGCAGGCTATGTTGGCCTTGCAGAGGATCTGATTCTATTCAGTGACAATAGATGCTTGCCTTAAACACCTTGACCTTTCTAAGCTCAATGAAGGGGATTGTATTGAAGCAAGTGGTAAGTTGTGCAAAATATCATGCTAAATGTTTGATTACACTGTACAATGCATATCGTTAAAAAGCTTCGGAATCGATGAACAACGAACGAGATCCAGAGACACAGCGTTATTGCTCGTACCTTTGCTGAACTTGTTGCGTTTATAAAAGATACACTATCTGAAAACGACGATCAAAATACTTCTCCTGTGTTCAAACTCGCTGATCTGACTAGACTGTACAGTGTAAGACAGACTTGCCCAACTTGATGTGACAGATTTGTATGTACACTCAACCAGGTTCAAAGATCAAATTTCAGCTAATTTTCCTGAGCTTCATGCTTTCAAAGAATAACGATATATTCTTCTGATTACCAATGATAATGTTAGTATTGCCTTGCTGAAGGCATATGGAAGTGATGGCGATGGTGCTGCCTTCACGTTAGCTCGAACAGCAAGAATTGTACACGAAGAAGTGATGAACAAGTGAACACAGAGTTAGGGGAAAGCTTTTGGATCCTTGAAGCGTTGGGGACATATGAAGTAGTCCACTGTGCGAGCACTTTCGGAGTTTTGGCTTTGGGTTCTTTGGGACCTCTTGGTAATTGATCGAAGCTTTTGTTTAGATAAGTTTTATTAGAAAAATATATAATTTGTATAAGGGTTAACAGCTTTTTTAAATAACAAATTGATAAGAAAATGATTTCTTGAAGTGTGGTTGAAACTTTGTTCGTTGATTTTCTTCACAATAAAGTTGTGGGACATCTTGGTAACTATTTTCGTCTTTATTAAAATTTATTATTTAGTAATTAAAGACTTCGAGCTTCTTTAAAGCTCGGCCTCGGAATGCAGGTCATCTTGAGGCGCGGATCATTCTTGACGCAAGTAAATTCTAGAGTAAAGATGAATGATTAAAGATTAATTCAGCTCATTTTAAGGCTATAGTTTATACTTTCTTGAAGTATCAAACCATCCTGTGTATTTGAAGGAATTTATTTCAGATTATGTAGCTCACGAAGGTGCTAACTAACACACAGTTCAATGGCATGTTCTCAAAAAACTGTTAAGCACAAGCGATTCCTCGTTTCTTGGCTACACTCGTTGCTATGTTGTCGTATGGTGCCAACATCAAAGAACAGGCACATATAACCCAAACACAAGGTCTTCTGAGTATATGCCAACTTCTGATGTTCAACAGCACGAAACAATGAGACATAATTACAAGTGACCCGACATGACAAATCTCGGGAGCCTGCTGTCTATCTAGGTGTCATCATTCACAACAAAACTCGGAAAAGAGAACTGGTCGGGAAGTAGCTTGACCTTGGACTATCGGTTTCATATGACCTGATTATGGAGATATCCATAAATTTAGGAACAGAAGGATGCAAACATTATGACTAACTAAACACCGTTGTCCACCTCAGTTGATTTTTTTCACTACGATCGCAGTGGACAAAATCAACCACCAATCCAGCTCGATAACATCAAATAGTGCCTTCAATGGAACGGAAATATCCATATTCCCGTTCGATGAGACAATAGAACTTGTAGCTGTCAATGAGTTTCCAGAACCTGACAAGAAAAATGAGAAAACTACCCCTGTGTCTAAAAAAAAGACTATCCAAGTTACCTGCAGTATACACACAAATTCCTCAGGTTCTAGTAGACAAGTTGACATTACTCATTCCGTAAACAGATGAGTCAGTCACGTCTACTGGCCTCCTTGTGTTTCCAGCTTTGCAAGTGGAAGTTGTGTGGCTACAGCATGTGCACCTAGCTTACAAGGTAGTCAAGACACAGTCAACGTTTCGTAGTCAGCATTCCATACAAATACGGAGTACAAAAATTCCAAAAAATCAAGATAATCACAACTTACAATATCCTGTATTTTGTCATTGTTCCAGGAACTTTCTGCAACAGTTCCTATGATGCAACATTCACTTGATGTCATAAGAAAGGTCGTAGAACTTAATAATCCAGGACATGTTCCTGTTGTTGAGGTGGATCAACCTTTCTTTGCACTAGCAAAGAAGATCCAATGGAGGTGACCTACAAGGAATGGAGAATCACAATTCGTTATAATGTTTGGCGGACTCCACATTGGCTGCCTTGAAGACACTTGGAAGTATACTTGAAGATGATGAAGGACATCATGACATATGTGGCGGGAGGGCCACATATGGTATAGCAGACTATTTCATTAAAGCTTCGCACATAACTCGTACTCGACGAGCTCACCAAGTAACAGCTTGTGCTATATACCATGCCCTACAAGAAGCATACGCAGAATACGCGAAGAATGTAGAAACATGAAAACTTATATAAGAAGCAACGAGAAGATCCGCCAATGTTCAATTTTTGGTTCCAAGTTCTTCAGCTTCAGCTTACTTTACTTGTGTTCATTCGATCAGTCCGCTGTGGAGATTTCAAATTGTACGTCGATTCGTTGTCAAAGCTGATCTCGTGGTTCTTTGCTTTGGACCATCACAACTACGCATGATGGATACCAATCCACATACGTGACATGGTGACACTACCCTTGGCTTACGAATAGTTCTTGAAAGGAAATCATACAATTAAGAGAACGATGCATGCATTCTTTAGAATGGCTATTGATCAAGCACACGAACAGAATAATGTTGTAGTCAAAGATGAGGGCGGACCTGTGGAATTGACTAAGAACACCTCTGCACTGAAGAGATGGATGGTCAGTGGACCAGAGATGGCACGGCTCATCAATGATTTCGAAACGTCAGTAAATGGAGCCCTGATAACACAAAATGAAAGACACCACGATCAGAGGCCTGCAAAACAGGGAACGTTCTTGACGGATGTGATATCAATGATAGACACATTGGACGAGTATAGAAACCTATTTCTAGAATCCAGTGGAGATCTGTTTGTTTTGAATGAGTCTGGTCAGAATTTAGTGGCTCAATTGTAGGTCTTGGTTGTCAGCAGTATGAAGCGTTTGTGAGTGAACGACTTGTTTACAGATCAAAGCCGTTCAATGACACCATTAGAAAAAAACCTGTATCTTCGACACATCAAAAAAACAAAGGCTCAGGAACACGTGTCAACATTGAAAAGTGATCCCAAAGATTCGCGTCAATGATGCCCGAGTAGATATGTTTACTCGGAAAGGCAAATATGTCAATGGCATCCTGCCGTCACATTTTCAGTACTGTTACAGCATGTGCTGAGAGCTACATATCAGGCTGGTTTTTGCTGGAACTAATCACTACAGCCTGTAATGAATCTTCTACCTCCTGAAGGATGGAGTTAGACAAATGCCAATGGAGGGCCATGGGAAGTGGTGTGGAGCACTCTTCCAGAAGCAAGCAAAGTCTGCCAAGAACTTTTTCGGTGTGGATGCACCAAAAGCTGTCAGGAAAAATGCAAATGTGTGAAAGTTGTTCTCAGCTGCACGGTACTGTGCAAGTGTGAAGAATCTTCTTGCACAGTCAGACACACTGGAATGTATTATGCACTGTACTTAACCGTGCTGAAGTCAACATTATATTATACTCATATGTGCTGTAAAAAGTTGTTTTTATTTGTCTTTTCTTACTTGTGTTACAATCCTAAATACATACCAAAACAGAATTTAGGCACTGATATTTATCAACATAACTTTGAGTAATCTGATGACCTTAAACAAAGATCATCTTTCTGAAATGATGTAAACATCAATCAGAGGGCCTCTCAACTCTGTGTATGTGAATCTATAACCTTGAAAACCTATAGACAACAATCTTAGGTTTCATTGACCAATATATCCAGAGATATGGAGCTTTTTAGGTGAAAGTGGCACGATTGGATGCCATTTTGTAAAATAGCCGCCAAAAACGATACGGGCCGAATCCAGCTTGGCATTATAGCTAATTTTCTTAGCATTGCTATTTTATAGCCACATGCAAACTTTCATGCTTTTATCACAAGGTGCGCGATTTTATCACTATCCGCTGGACTATACTTGTTTATTATATATTTATCTAGAACACGCTTAACCAACGCCGGCTCTACTACAGGCCTTTCACATCGAAACCTTAGTTACACATTACGTTTTCCACTCCTCTTTTCTTGTTACAGGATTAACTTTCTTGTCTATTCAATCAATGTTAAAATAGTTGATCTACGATCAACAAAGTTGATCAGAGATTAAAAAAAGGTTAAGTCGAGATCACGGATATGGTTTGTATCTATGCTACCAGTTGTGTTTCCAATGTTTTTTATAACTATAAAAATTCCTGGCAGGTATGTACAAGGCCTGTAGTAGAGTCGGCGTTGGCTTAACTATAGTGTCAACTTAGATGTAATGAGAAACAGTTGCTGAAAGCCATTTCCAAGGAGTTATATTTCTTTATTGAAATTCTAATGAAAATTGTTTAAATGATAATGGTGACTTGTTGATCAGAATAAGTGTTGTCAACGTTCTCAACATCATGTGATATTCATGAGCCTGCCAGCGCGGCTAGCTTTTAAGTCATTTGTAAAGCACCGGGAAATATCCGCATATATTGGAATACACACTTAACTGTGAGTAGTAATTAATAAGATATGCAATGTTAAGCGGTGACCATCAAAAGTCATCGGATTGTTATACATGTTCTTAACATTGCCATTGTTGTGTTGGTGTTGATTTTATAAAGAAACTTAATTAAGTATTGCAGCTGAACGTTTATTGTTGGTAGTAGAGAAATTAAAAGTAATAAAAACATTAGATGTTTATATTTACCCTCCGCACAGAAAACAAACTTCGTATGTTACTAGCATGCGGACAACTTGAAACCAATAAGTAATACAAAATTAAACAATAAAATCTACTTTGAACGACAATATTAATCGACGGTAACATTGCTGAAGTTATTGGCAGTTAAACAAGGAATAAATTAATGTTTAGTTTTGACACCGTGGCATTAAAACACTTTTTGGGATTCAATGTTAACAAAAAAATTTGTTGTTAGATAGTCACCAAATAAGTTGAGTAACTCTACTCACACACACACACACACACACACACACACACACACACACACACACACACACACACACACACACACACACACACACACGACCTGTTCAGGCAGAAATTCTTATAATTCTTTGAAAACTTTGATGAAAAAAGAATTTTCAATTTAAAAGGAAATTAAAGAGATAGAATTAAATAAATTTATTTTTTACTTTTTTTGCTAAATTATCTTTTTTTCTACACTTGACTCGACTTAATTATTTTTTGGCGTTCTAATTAATTTTAAGACTTAATTTTAATACCTTTTTCCTGCAAATCAAAAAGAAATAATAAAAATCTGTATCACCTCATCAACCTTATTACATGTTCTACCTAAATACAATAAAGGATCGTGTGTTAACTAAATAATTAAACTAAATAATTAAACATAATATTAAATATAAAGTGAGCTTACTTATTTAGTTAAAAATATATATATATATATATATATATATATATATTAATAGGTATATACTCGTAGATGCATATATTTATATGTATATATATGAGCAAGTATATAAATAATGATATAAATATGTAAAAGACAACCAAGTAAAAATCATTTGAACATACAGAAGTGTAGACAAGACCTTGGGAAGAAATAGTAATCACCTTTAAATGGAATTTATCGAAACTTTGTGAATTTATTATTTACTTAATTTCATCCAATAATTTTCGTAGGAATTAGTACGAGTATTTGAATAACTAATTAGCACGAGGGACTTATTGAATGCTATACGGACATAACCGACATTATCACCTCCTTCGCCCCTCTATATCCCTTATACCCTCAAACAAGCAAATTTATATTGAAGACGTGTGTTGAAAAAGTAAGTAGTGAAAGTACCAAGTAGAATGACATAGTTTTTTATGTAGGAAAAGTAACGTTTAATTAAATTTCGAATTACTACAGTGGTAAGGCCCTATGATAATAAAACTGGTACTTATATATATTGTTATTTTCGTATATTGAACCAGTGAACAAAAAAATAAAACATACCTTGAATCTTTCAATTGATAGTGTTTAAAGCAACTATTTTTACTTGGATGTACTAGAGGGCCAATACTTCACAATGTTCTTTAGAAACAGAGAAAGGAAACAAAAAAATGTTCAAATCCACGAGAAGTGAAACTCCAGAGAATATATTTTGGGCTTCTAGTTAAAACTGGAGAGCATTTAACATCCTAAAGGTTATACGAAAATTAATTTTTAACTAAATCAAAAATTTCATTTAAACGAATTAACAAACAACAAAAGCAATACAAATAGATCTGGTGAAGAAATTAAAAACTAAATAAACAATCAAAAATTGGAAACTATTCTCGGAGAAATGCATGAAATATAAATTGTTAAACATAATTGATGTTATGTTGTAGAAGGATAACTTAAAATGACACAAAAAGAATTCCATTGTCAGTATGACACAGTTAAAGTTAAAGGCTACTGTCAAAGAAGTACAAAAAACATTGGATGAAGGGAAACCAACAAGTAAAAAGAATATCGGATCAAACAGAACCAAATTAGAAACCATTTTTTACAGTCATTAGAAATGGACTGATGACAATTATTAAAACTTTGTTCTCTTAATTAAATAGCAGTAAATTTACAAGAAATACATACAAACAACATTTGCATATGGTACCATACCTTATTGTGTTTGTTTATTTATGGTAACGATACTAACAAATTACCATACATGGTTTTCTGGGTTATTTTCTTGATCTTACTATATATTTTACAAAACCGTATTTGTTGCTGCGGGAAACAATCCCAGCACAGTTCAGCACCTTGCGAGGCCGAAATATTTGCATTTAACTGGAAATTGGTGATGTGTCCAGTTTTGGAAATATATCTATTGTTATTTATTACCATATTCAGTATTTAAGTGGCAATCGTGAATGGTTGGTCTATTCAACTCGATTATATTAATAATTTGTCGAATTGGAGTGAGAGGGTTAACACTTAATTCCTTACGGAAGATGTCGCGTTGTTTTTTACGGGTATTTCTTTTAATTTTATTGATGCTGTTATGATGTATTGGAAACTTATCATTGGCTTGAAAAGTGATTTTTCTGAATTGTATATAAAAGGATTAGAGACAATTTAACAATGAAACCTTTGATTTCGTATGTGCAAAGCACTTAGAAGTGAATTTGATTTGGACTATGTATCCTGTATATTTTGGTTGTTTAATTGGACAAGCAGCGGATGTGACACTCCTTTTTGTGCAGTCTTGGTTTCCTTGGACGAAAAACAGTTGGTAGGTAGTTGGTAGTTAAGTTGTACGACAGGCATGACAAAAGTGTAAACATAATGATGGCCCGACAATGCATTTGTTTAACTATAATCATTTTTCTGTGTATTTTTTTCAAATTATAATCATTTTTTATGCGTATTTGTTTTCAAATTGTTATCAACTTTGTATTCATTTATTTTCGAATTGTCAACTATTTTTGTGTTGTGTATTTACTAATTGTTAAAAAACATTTTTCAGTCACCATATTTGTTATTTAACAAATTGAATGTTGATTAAGTTCCAACTTTATCGTCCTTCTTATGAAACCGCCGCCGCTACAGTATTGTAAATTTGTTTCGTGTTTTACCACAAATACGTTAAATATCGTTAACGAATCACAAACTACAGTGGAAACAACAATATTGAAATTTAAGATATGATATGTATGGTCGTTTGGGTAATTTCTCCTCATACATTAACTTGGCAGAATTTTCCTTTTTTGAAGAAATAACGAAAGCTTTGAAAATTTCAAGTAATAGTTCTAGTCCTGGTTCTGATGATTTAGAATAATACGAAGACGTTCTAGTATGTTCAAAAAATGTAACTCATTTTTTCTGAAGTCAATGCCCAGACATGAAAAAGTATAAAATCCCTGTTTCTACTTTTTCCTCTAAGACAGTGTTTAGAATTTTTAAGCACAATTTTTGGGTTTTTCAAGTTTCCATTAGTGTTACAACATTGTTTTTTTTAATTTATTGAACATTTGCATACTTTAAATGACTTAACTTATTCCAATCATATTGTCAGGATTTTGCTACAGACGATACCATGATGGTGTCAAAACTAGAATTATACATTTTAAGAAATGATGTTAAGGATATTGTGCGAGAATATTTCAACACGCATTCAAACTGTGAAGTTGAAATGTTTCATTATCAAATATAATGATTGATATTAAAAAATGTTCTAAATTATTACAAAGTATTTTATATTATAAATTAATTACACTTTAACAAAATAGAAACCATAAAAGTTTTTTAATGCAAATAATTCAAGGAATAGAAGGTAAGACAAATTGTGTAAATTGTTTTTTAATCAATGAAATAAATGTATGACAACATTACAATCTATTATTTTAAAATACATAAATACATAAATGACAAACAATATTTTAAGCAATACAAACAAATGTAATCTAAACATCATTAAAAAAAGGGCGAACTCGTCCGATAGAATGATTGTGTTGTATATGCAAAATATAATGAACAATTAGTTGTTGCATTAATATATTACAGTATGTCCATATTTATAGTGTTATTGTAAAATTCCATTGTAAAATATAATATTGAAATTTATCATTTATTAATACTTGAATTTCATACTAGAATCGTGTAAAATTATAAATTCAAAATTCAATTGAAAACAATACAATTCAATCACCCACAATATACAATTTGAAAATCATATATTTCTCAAAATCAATTCTATATCATGTAAACACAGTATGTTTGTAAAGGTAACCGTGGGCGTCATGCTTTAAACCAGGGGTCTCAAACACGCGGCCCGCGGGCCGCATGCGGCCCGCGACTAATTTTTGTTTTTTGCATTTTTAGCATTTTTACTAACTAATAATTAGTTAGTAAAAAAGCAAAAAT
>JARUHE010340495.1:0-10488 GCA_031471125.1 Archaeomysis grebnitzkii | reverse complement strand
TATACATAATATACCTTTGATGTTTTATGTTAATAAAATTCTTTATTTAAGTAATAGATATTGCTTGTTATTACAACATAGTAATAACTAACATAAATTACAAACAATGAAGAATTAAGAATGAACATAATAATAGTTTGTTTTAAATTTGTTTTTCTGCTACAATAATATATGTAAATTAATATTCAAGAAATTATAAACATATTGTAAAATATTATTATGAATTAAATTATTATTAGGATTTTTCACATTTATATTTCTTTTATAAATTCAAATTTAATTTCTTCACAAATTAAATGTTTAAATAGTCCATTTATGTTTACAATTCTACTATTGTGAAGTCAAAATATATTTTTTTAAATGTTTAATATAAGAAAGTATTTTTATTGAACAATAAGCTTTTCAACAAATCTTATAGGCCTATCTCAACAATATTTTCTTAATTCATAAATTATTTAAGTTATTACTTTTTTTATATTCTTTGAAAAAAAAAATATTAACAAAAATTAAACTTAAAATACATGAAAAAATGCAGAACCATTTTGGAATTATAAAAATAGTTTTTACTTCTCAAATAAATAAGAAGTGTTTTGTAGAAACTAAAAGAAATATTGAAATGCCCCATATAGCAGTGCAAATATTCCTTCCATTAATTCAGATGCGATTTGTTTAATATTAAAACATAGCAGTTTTAACATTATTTATTGTAGGACTTTGTGAGCATTAATGTGAAGGAAATTTTTAAACTGCTACCCTCAGCCGTCCAGGGTTCGCTCTTCAAACCACATTGTTCATAGGGTATGAAGAGCGAACCCTGGACGTCTGAGGGCAGCACTTTAAAAATTTCCTTCATATTATTGCCCGCAAAGTCATAAACTATTGTGCACCAGAGAGTGATTTATCATTGTTATTATTTATTGTATTTAGTATATGAACTGTTCAATTTCAGTATTTAAGTATTTTTTGTAGTATCTCTCACACTTAAACTAACATTCTGTTTTTATTTGAACATTACTTCAACCTTAAAAATAAACATTTATTTTCAACAATAATACTAATTATAAAGTATTTATATATTAAACACTTATTATTAAACATTCATTAATCAATTTATATTTTTTAAATTTTCTCCCAAGAATATAAAAAAAATTTCAATTAGGTTTTATATATTTTATTCAAATACCAACAATTAAAAAGTGTCCAAAAAAGAATTTTTTACAAAAATAAATAGATTTTTTTCCAAGAAAGTTAAACAAAATGAACGAAGAACATTAAAAAAGTGTAATAATTATTGAATAATATATTTAATCGATAATAGTAAGCAAAATAGTAATTATTGAATAATATATTTAATCAATAATAGTAAACAAAATATGTTTACAAAAGTGTTCCATATTAAAAGCTAATTAAAATGTTGACATACAATGTAAGGTTAATACATTGTTTACATTCTAAATACAGAATTTCATCTCAATATACGTTAATTAATTAATAAGTTTTGACAAATTTAATTAAATTCGTTACAGAAACTATTTTCTAACAAATCTTACACAAATATAACACGATTGTTACGATGTTTCATACGAATTGCATTGAATTCAATATGGAATACAAGTTACGTTATCTTTGTTTAAATTCTACGATAAGATATACAAAAGTTTTAATTTAATAATTTATAAAAGATGTTGAAATAATATTGAGATGTTAACATCATTGAAATTGTTTTATAATTCTAAACATATAAATATAAACCTATTGAAAAGCTATGTAGGCCTGTAACGAAATATTAAAACATGTCTTTCGAGATTTTAGAATTTCGTTCTGCAATAAATAGAACCGTATTTCAAAAACTTAAAACAAGTTTGTAATTTTCTAATGTATAATAAAGTTTGTAATTTTCTAATGTATAATAACGTTTGTAATTTTCTAATGTATAATAAAGTTTGTAATTTTATAATGTATAATAAAGTTTCTAATTTTCTAATGTATAATAAAGTTTCTAATTTTCTAATGTATAATAAAGTTTCTAATTTTCTAATGTATAATAAAGTTTGTAATTTTCTAATGTATAATAAAGTTTGTAATTTTCTAATGTATAATAAAGTTTTATAATTTCTAATGTATAATAAAGTTTGTAATTTTCTAAAGTATAATAAAGTTTTATAATTTCTAAGTTTGACAAAACTTTTATTTCTATAGCTGTAGATGGAAATAAATAAAAATCATGATTAGTTAACTATTCTAAGTAAACAAAACAAGAAATTCGTTTTATAGATAAACAAAAATACAGATAATTTTTTCACACTTTTTTATTCTTGTATTTTAAGAGTTTGATAAAAATCGAATGAGAAAAAACATTAATAAAAAAAGGAAGAATCTATATATCATTTTTTTATAAAACTATTGATAACAGTTTCGGCTACATGATATTACAGTAGGTCTAACATATATTTTAAGTTAATCTAAAAAAAACAATATATGATAATAAAGCGAACTGTTAAATGAATAATAAGTGTTTTAGAATTAAAAAATACATGAACTTCAACAAATAATAACTATGTAAAATTTTACACACCATAATCTAAAAATTTAGCGTTTGAAAAAAATTCATTTTTCCAATGAATCAAAAAATAAATTAATTGAATGACACAATTTGATACACTTGGATGAGATTTCCTTGCTCATGTAGTTTGAGAAGCGAGGTCTGAACGACTGAAACTATCCTTCACATTTATGTTCATTCATGTTCATTTATGTCCATTCATGCTCATGTATGTTCATTATTGTTCATGTATGTTCATTAATATGCATAAAATAATACATTGGCCTTTGTTTTTATTATATAAAAAGTATATGTTAACCATGGAACAGTTAACCACACCTTACCACTGAAACTGAAACTTTTTCAAAATAATGGATACACAAAAACATATTTTTATTTACCAAATAATTCAAAACATCAGATTCTGAAGAACAGAGTTTCGGCCATACGTTAAGGATGGTTTACAATATTAACTTTAATGTATCTTAGTTTTTATGACAATATTTTCTCAGGCTTACAATATTAACTTCAAAGTTTGTTATATTGTATGCCAATATTTTCTCGGGCTTACAATATTAACTTCAAAGTTTGTTATATTGTATGCCAATATTTTCTCGGGTTTACAATATTAACTTCAAAGTTTGTTATATTGTATGACAATATTTTCTCGGGTTTACAATATTAACTTCAAAGTTTGTTATATTGTATGCCAATATTTTCTCGGGTTTACAATATTAACTTCAAAGTTTTTTAGTCTTTTTGATAGTATTTTCTTATATTCAGAGATTTAACTGTAATAATGTTCTCAGATACTATGATAATCATCGATGAAAATTATGTTCTCAGGTATTAAATAATTATCTGTAATAATCATCGATATTTTGTGGTGAAATAAATTTGCTTTCTGAAAGATTTCTCGTCTGGATTGTCAGGACAACTTAATTCGTTGTTGGGTTTCCTAAAACTGTGAAATCTGTAAAAAAAGATCGTTATTTTTTGACTGATAGGTAAAAATAGAAAAAAAATACATTTTAGATGTAGCTTTGTTCTCAAAACAATGGCATGACGATGCATTAGTTAAAAATAATCAAATTATTATTATTATTATTATTATTATTATTGTTATTATTATTATTTACTATTATTATTTTTATTATTATTATTATTGTTATTATTATTATTTACTATTGTTATTATTACTATTTTTATTACTGTTCGGCAATAGCAAAGTACATGTTAACAACAATCAGTTTTCACAAAAATGTAATAGAAAGCACAAAAACAAACCATAAAATGAGTAAATGTTGCTGGCTCAAAACTTGAAGAAAATATATAGGAGACTAATTTCACGAACATTTTCAATGGAATTATTTAGAAGATCAATACGATTGTATACGATCTCGTATACGTAATTTTTACAGGGTAGACCAATTATCGAAAAGCGAAAATATTTGAAAAGAAAAAACAAAGAGGAGTTGATTCAAACTACGACAACCCTTTGAGGCACGGGTATCAAAACTGGCGTAGAACGACAATCAATGTCATAATGATCACTGGATGTGTTGTCACGGCAGCACTTTTGTTTGTTCAAAGTCCAAATGGAGATGAAATGCGAATCCTCACTGCAGTTTAAACATTTTTACAACCGTTGATGTTTGTTTTAATCTTAATTGTTTTTAAATAGTAAAATAAATAAAAACATTAAAAAATATGAAATAAGTATTTTTTTTATTTGTTTTTCACATTGAAGAAAAATGCGACAGCACAATCTAAACGCAGCTTTTAATTTTCTTCATGTGTTGTTCTGTGAAACTGGTGTTCTCGTCAAGCCTCAAAGGGGGTCACAGCATCATCAGTGTGATGATGGTTTGACTTGTGAATTGTGAAAGGTTATAGCTGAGTGGATAAGTACGTCACTTGATAATTAATGTTGTATAAGCAAATCTCCTTACTATAGATTCAAGTTCACTTCAAGGTATTCATTGGAAATTTTAACGTGATAGCTTCCCTTAAAATCTCCTGTTCTAAGCTTATCCTATTTTAGAGGAAACGCCATATATCGGTTGCGATTCCTTAGGGTACAAGTCGCTTGATGTATGTAGTAGTATTAAGGTTAATATGTGAAACGAGAGAGATCGGTTAAGTTCGATTAGACTAGCTATATAAAAACCTCAAATGTTATTAATTGTGTAAGGTAAATATGAGATTGCTCCATGATGTATAATTCTTCTAAATTGTAATGCATTTTGTTTTTAATGATACAGTGAAACTGGGATGGGTTAAGCTGCAACTGTTTGGGCATTTGGATTTTGATCCAGTGAAGTAGATTATATCTGCTGAAATATGTTCTTCTTGAAGACGACCCCGTGGGACTTTTGGAGGTTGTAACCTTGTACTATTGGAAATTTACCCATTGAGATCTAAGCTAGTAATTTATATTATTCTTCCCCCACCCACACCCCCTCCAAAAAACATACTATAAAACACTAATAGAGTTGGTATTAAGGCTGGCATATGGTAAGCTATTTACAGCATTTATGGTATTTGTGGTAAGATACCAATAATAAAACAAAGCATGACATAATATGCCATCCTAGATTGGAAGGTACTAATTGTTATGTAACGTTACGGCACTGATTAGTATTCTGGTGCATTACCTAACCATACCTAACTAGTTTTACCGAACCCACCTCAGGAAGTTTCCTTTGCACGCTCTCCACGGAGCCACGTCGAAAGCGTCGTGCAGCGTCGGCGAGACTTCGGGAGAAACCATCGACGGGGTCGCCGCTCCACTTCCACGGGTCACCAGATTTCTGTCTCTGGAAGGAGTTTGGAATTTTTAGTTTTTTAATTTTGTGTTTTTTTTTCCATTTTATACTTTTTAATTTTATACTTTTTAGTTTTATACTTTTTAATTTTATACTTTTTTAGTTTTATACTTTTTACTTTTATACTTTTTTGATTTTAAAATTTTTTGATTATGTGAATTTGTAATTTCGTTATTTTGTAATTTTTAAAGTTTGTAAATTTTTAATTCTTCAATTTTATGATTTTGTGTTTCTTATAAATTTGTAATTTCCTAAATTTGTGATTTTGTATCTTTGTATTTTTTTGTGATATATAATTTTATAATTAATTTTGGAATTGAGTTTTTTGGTAAATCGAATATTTTTTTATTTTTTTATTATAATTCTTGGTTGATTGTTTATTCATTTTTATTTTATTTTATTATTTTTGTATGTCTAGTACAGTATGTTGTAATCTTACATGCATTACTGTGAGTATTTGAGATAACGAATTGTTATGTTTAAGTGGATTTTGTATACATTTATAAATCTTAAAGCTCTATCATTATTTATTTTAAAATAATTTTTTTTACTGTTTAATAGTTTGTTGAAAACTTGAGGTTGTCTAGCCAAACTTTAGAGTGTTGATTCCTTCATATTTAAAGTCTATTCTTTCTCATCACATTTAGCTTTAAAACAAAAACCACATTATTTTGACAGTAAAATGGAGGGCATGGTTTTTTCTGAGGGACACCCATGCATACACATGCATAGACATGCATACATGTATGTGCAATTTTGTTGTAGCGTAGCGGCTGGTTCATCTGTTAACCTTTGGATAACCACAGTTCTTAAAACATTGCAGTTGAACATTGGAAGGTATTTAATAAATAACAGTGTTGTCTTGAATAATAGCCTTAGCTTACAATGGTGAACTTCGGTCCAGGGAATAAACCCTCTCAACAGTCATTAACGAGCAACCTTCAACAACGATCAACCATCAATAAAGACCAACCCTCAACAATGACCAACCATCAACAATAACCGACCTATAACAACAACTAACCTTCAACAACGACCAACCATCAATAAAGACCAACCATCAACAATAACCGACCTTTAAAAACAACTAACCTTCAACAACGACCAACCATCATTAAATACCAACCTTCATCAACGACCAACCATCAACAATAACCGACCTCTAACAACAACTAACCTTCAACAACGAACAACCATCAATAAAAGCAACCTTCATCAATGACCAACCTGTCATAGCAGCAGTTTTGAGCAGAAAGGGAGAAAGGCTTTGTGAGAGAGGAGGACCGCAGGCATAAATGGACTTCTGGCTGCGACATCGAGATCCTCTCCCGCTTCGTGTTCACCGACCTCCACCTGAAAGAACGAATTGCAGTTAAATAGTCGCAGTCGTCAGTTGTAAGGTCTTGTGAGATCTTTTGTGTTTTTTTTAACATTTACAATAGTTCTTATAAAGTTGAGAAGTAGCGATCGGGATTGCAAAAGGTTCTCTTGCATCTAAGAAAAATTACATAAAACAGATCGATTTTAAATTTCATAAAACAAAACTTGATCTATTGTAACATGCAGAATGAATTCATCGAAGAAATATTACATACAACAGCTTGATTTGAAAAAGACGGTTTGTTGTAGAAAATTTTTATGTTTGTTTTAAATTTTTCTTTAATTACATATGTTTATGCTTATTAAAAATAATATATACAGTATATTAAAATGGATAAGGTCACAAAGAGATTGAAAAATCCAGATGTTGTAAGATTTTACAAGATCTGGTAAGAATGGCTATCCTAATCTAAGTTTTCCCGATTTGTTTAGCTTACAAAATCTAAATTTGTCATGCTCTTTGTGACCTCGTCCATTTTAATATACTGTATATATTATTCTCAATAAACATAAACATATTTAAAAGAATTTTTAAAACAAACAAAAACTTTCTACAATTAAGCCTCTTTTTTCAAATCAAGCTGTTGTATGTAATATTTCTTTGATAAATTCATCGTGCCTGTTACAATAGATGGAATTTTGATTTATGAAATTTTTAGATTTCTATTTATATGAAAGGCATGAACAGGTGACTAGTTCACTAGACTTGCAGAGTTAAGATTAGCTCAAATAGTTGACGTTCATAGCAACAACTTTATGTATATACACTATTATTATACAGTGTATACAAATATTCCCATCACACATTTTCAGTAAAGTGATATACGAATTTAATACAATTATATACGATCTCGTACTGGAGTTGTATACAATTCAATACGTAAAGTTGGCAGATTGTCTTACCTGAATGTGGTGTTATGTATCTTATCAAAAATCAAATCTTTATAAACGATGCTAGACGGATAGACACAAGGACAGGCCGGTAGAGAATGAATTTTTGCTTCCTGTTTCAAAACTTTTTCCACCTGTGAAGAATTCCACTTCGTGCACATGTCTTCAAGAGGGTGAAATGAGTCTGAAATAACACGAATTAATGTGAATGTGCTAAGCACCTACAACCTCATCTAAGCAGGCTAAACAAAATTAAACGGCGAGAGAAAATTTCTACATTGTTGAACTGGTGACAAGTAAGAATTTGGTTTTGGATTCTCTTGTTTCTATAATATTTTGAGTGACTTTATAACTCTGATGTCTTCGATGATAGTTCACAATGTAGGCAGTCACACGCTGTAAGAATTAACCATTCTTTATAAAACCTTACACACTGAAAACACTTGACCAACTTTTAAGTCCAAGATAATCAAAACTGACATCATGAAATTGATTATGCATATGTTTTGTTGATTCAATCAATTTTCTTGTGGTTTAATCAAAATCATATTATATTTGCACAGTGTGATGTGATACGATTTTGATTGAATAAAAAAAGGTGTGCACTGTTAACAAAGGTTAGTCAATTTGATGGTGTCAATTTTGATTATTTCAGACATAAAAGTTAGTGAAGTTTTGCTAGTGCAGGTCTTATAAGGTCTTACAGCTAATTATATTGTTCTTTGTAATCTAAATTTGTCTGGTCATTATGAACTACTGAATTTGAATTAGGATTCGTCTGTAACTTCGGCATTGGTGTTTGATTGTCTTACTCATGCATTAATTGGGTGTGGTCGCTTGAGTGATTCCTCTACTTCACACTTACTATCTACTTTTACAACACAATTATTATTAGTTATGCTTTGGTAAGGTAGTGAGTGTGTGGGGGAACTTCATCCAAGCAAACGTACCCATTGTAGTTTTCACAAAATAAATTAAAAACTTGAACCACCTTTGAAGGTAAAATTATCCGCCATATTTTCACTGGGAAGCTTCTCCAACATCACCACCAGCTTTTCCACCAACTGTTGAGGGGAGAGAGAATTTCTGTCGCTGAGGCTCGACTTTCCTTCACCTTTTACCCCAGAGTCGCTTTTCGGTTGGGTAACCGGTTTCGAACCGGATTTTTGCAATTCAAACCGGTTTGAGGATGGAATGTTTGCTTGATTTTGTGGTTCAGTTTTCTTGCTTATGTCTTCAAACATTTGCTCTGAAAACTGATGCATTTTTAAACATAAAATTTAGAAAATGTTTTGTTCGTTTGTTATTTTTATTTGTATTAATCTTGTGATAATATTATTATTAAAAGTATTATTGTTAACATTGTTTTTACTAATACTATTGCTATTAGTATTAGTATCATTCAGCATCATAACTGCTTATTACTATCATTAAAAAATGAAACTTACATTTTTTTTTTTTATTCCATTTTCAATTTTATTTCCTTCTAGTTTTCTTTCATCCAGATTCGGAGAAAAACCAGAAGAAGAAGAAGAAAATGAAGAGGAAGGGAAAAATATATTTGAGGATGACCATGGTTCGATCCCCAGGGAAGTTAATGTTGAGTCACCCGTGTGGTTGAAAATGGTTTTGGGTCTATCCAATTCACTCAAAGAAGGGAAAAAAGTAAAAACCGAAGAATTTTTTGAAATGAAAGAAACGTTGGAGGATTTTTTTTGATTCTCAAACGTTGGTTTCAAATTAGATTTGTCTGCCCCCAAAAAATTGAAAAAGTCTGCTACATTGGTCCATAGATCTGTGGAATTTTTTTTTGTAAATTTTATATTTTTTACAGAAAAAAGTTTTGAAATAATCATATAAGTAACAACATAAACAACAAAAAACAATGTATTTAAGAAACAATACATGGATTGGAAAAATAGCAGTAAGGAAGTAAAAAAGAACAAAAAAAACAAAGTGACATAAATAATAATAAAAATAAGAACAAAAACAAAATAAAACAACAAGGCTATAACACAAAAAAAAACACAAGTAATGCAAACCACTAAATAAACAAAAATACGAACACAAGCAATCATTCGAAATAAAACTATTGGTGACAAAATAAAATAAAACTAAAATCAAATCAACAACAACAAAAACAACAAGAACAACAACAACAACAGAAACAACAACAAAAGCAACCACAACAACAAAAACAGCAACGACAGCAACAAGAACAGCAACGACAGCAGTAACAACAACAACAACAACAGCTATAACAACAAATACAAAAATAAACAAGAACAAAAACAACAACAACAGCAACAGAAACAGAAACAACAACGACAATAACAACAACAAGCAACAGCTACACCAACAACAACAACTACCACCACCACAAATTAACAACAACAAAAACCAAAACAACAACAACTGCAATAATAACAAAACAACCACAATACCAAAAAAATAACCACATCAACAACAACAAAAAAAAACAACACACACACCAACAACAACAACAACAACAACAACAAGAACAACAACATCAACAAAAATACCAACAACAACAACAACAACAACAGCAATAACAACACAAAAATAACAACAACAAAAACAACACCAAAATAACAACAACGACAACAACAACAACAGCAACAACAACAACAACAACAAAACAACAACACCAAAAACAAAAGAAAACAACAACAACAACAACAACAAAACAACAACAACAAAAACAAAAGAAAACAACAACAACAAAAGAAAACAACAACAACAACAACAATAACAACAACAACAATAACAACAACAACAACAACAACAACAACAACAACAACAACAACAACAACAACAACAACAACA
>JARUHE010340484.1:0-10488 GCA_031471125.1 Archaeomysis grebnitzkii | reverse complement strand
ATGTTTTATTTGTTTATTTATTTATTTATTGAGGAAAAAATTCTTCATACTGTCCTCCTTAAAAATGTTTTATTTGTTTATTTATTTATTTATTGAGGAAAAACTTCTTCATACTGCCCTCCTTAAAAATGTTTCATTTGTGTATTTATTTATTTATTGAGGAAAAACTTCTTCATACTGTCCTCCTTAAAAATGTTTTATTTGTTTATTTATTTATTTATTGAGGAAAAAATTCTTCATACTGTCCTCCTTAAAAATGTTTTATTTGTGTATTTATTTATTTATTGAGGAAAAAATTGTCAAATAGAGGACAGTTCATCACAATAAATAAAATACATTGTATGACATAAAATACATTTCTTCACATAAAATATAGTTCATCACATTAACTACACCTCATCACATGAAATACATTTCATCACATTAAATATATTTCATCACATAACTTACATTTCATCACATAAAATACACTTCATCACATAAAATACACTCCATCACATAAAATACATTTATCACATAAAATACATTTCATCACATCACATAAATTTCATCACATAAAATACATTTCATCACATACGACACATTTCATCGCATAAAACACACTTCCTTACATAAAATACAGTTCATCACATAACATAATTCTTATCACATATAATACATTTTGTCACATATTATATATTTCATCACATAAAATACATTACATCACATAGTATACATTTTATCATAAAAAATACATTTCATCACATTTATGTGATACATTTTATCACATAAAATACATTTTATGAAATAAAATACATTATATCACATAAAATGCTATTGATCTCATAAAGTATAGTTCATTACATACAATAAATTTCATCATGTAACATACATTTGATCACATAACCTACATTTTATCACATACAAAACATTTGATCACATAAATACAGTTCATCACATACAATATATTTTATCACATAAATACTCTTCATCACATAAAATACATTTCATCATATAAAATAAATTTCATCACGTAACATACATTTTGTCACATAACATATATTTCATCACATATAACACATTTCATCACACAAGATACATTTCATCACATAGCATACATTTTATCATACAAAGTACATTTCATCACATAAAATACAATTTATCACATGACATAAATTTCATCAAATAAGCTACATTTCCATAAAGTGCATTTTAATTCAGGCAACACACTGAATTATAGCAAAAGTAGCCGAAGTATTGAATACAAAACAAACAAACAAAATAAAAAAAGCTAAACTACAAGCCATTTTTTATCTACATTTTTTCATTATTTAAAAAAATATTTTGAAAAAATTTCCATAAGTTAAGAAGAAAAATGGAGATCAAAAAGTAACCCAATGCAATATAAATAAAAAATATTTTTCAATGGAAATTTACATTTCTGTGAAATTAACCTTTAACCTTCATCACGTGACTTAAGGGTTATTTCCAATGGTAATTTCAACACAGTTCAGTCTCTATGAAAATTATTATTTGTTTGTTAAAGGTTCTATGATGGAGAAATCCACCAAACTTAAATCCATCAAATTTTGGGTTTACAATGTGTAAGAATTACTTCTAGCTTTACATTGTCAGAAGAGCAAATAATAAAATACAGCATAGTTGGGAAGGCAGAAACAAGTGTATCTATTTAATGAAGTATATAAGATAAATATGCCATTAACAAACTTAAAAAATAATTATAAAATAAGTTTATGACGTAGTTAAATAAATAAAATAAATAAATACAAACTTAAATTTAAGAATACCTAGAGCTACAGTTTTCTATGATCGATGTGGTTGTAACGGTTGTTCAGATTGCTTTTCTTAATTATAATAATACTTTGGTTTATCTTTATTTTTTCCTGGCGGTTGTCAACTCAGAAAACTATAATTTTTCATAAGATATACCGCAATTTCAACTTAGTTTGTGATATAAGATGAAGTGGCCAATAATAATTTGTATTGTTATGAGAGCTTATCTTAGATTCTCTAAATATTAATCGTTAAGAACTGTCTGGTAATTTTCTATTTTCTAGTAGTTTTCTATTGTCTAGTAGTTTTCTAATATCCATTAGTTTTCTCTAATATTTCTTTAAACATTAATCGCTAAGAACTGTCTAGTTGTTTTCTATTGTCTAGTAGTTTTTCTATTGTCTAGGACTCTAGTAGTTTTCTCAATTATTTCTCTAAATATTAATCGTTTAGAACTGTCTAGTAGTTTTCTATTATATAGTAGATTTCTACTGTCCAGTAATTTTCTCTAATAATTCTCTAAACATTAATCGTTAAGAACTGTCTAGTAGTGTTTTATTGTCTAGTAGTTTTCTACTGTCTAGTAATTTTTTCGAGTATTTCTGTAAACTTTAATCGTTAGTATCTGTCTAGTAGTTTTCTATCGTATGGCATAGTCTTAGCGTGGTTTGCATAAGGCATGTTAGTAACCTTCAGTTGAAATATAATGAAAATTGTTTTCAGGATAAATTCAAACAATGCCAGGCTATATATTACAAAATCAATTGTGTTCTCCTAGACCTACCAAAGGCCCTAAGCCTACACCTTATTTCATATGCCTAGTTAAAAAGATTTTTTTTTGTTTTTATTGCCGATGACTCTTTATAGTTTTTATCAAATGGAACATTTGTTTGATAATTAACAGTTTAAAAGTTATAATATTGGAAAAATTGAAAATAGAATTAAATGTAAATATAGCCTAACTGAAAGTTAAAGTCACTGTCTAGGGAGCTATGCTCAGCTGCCCAATATTAAATTGGATAAAAATATATAAGCACTATAGCAAAGTATTTTTAATAGGAATTTGTTTCAAAAAATAACTTTGCCAAAAAGTGTAATCGGAAAATTATTAAAATAAATGAAATTTCAAATTAGTTATAACCTGTTTTATATCACAAATCGAAAACAAATTAATCACTCATTGTTTTCGGTCATGCCAGAAGATTTGTTGAACCTACAGAATTGAGATTGGCCACACTTTAGTATTTTAGAACTTTTTAGTATTATATTTTTTACAATTTTACAATTTATAGTATATAAATAGGAGTATTTATAAAAACTCCCGAAAGAAAGTTGTTTTCCAAAATACGCCGTTATCATACAGTTTCACCCTAAATTGTAATTATTGTCACTAAAGTGTGCAAAAAAAGTGTAAATAATTCTGTTATATAAACGAACTGACTATTGATTAAACATTTTCACCTTTTATTTTAGAAAAATAGGCCTAGGTTATTTTGATCAATTACGCCAATTTTGTTTGAAACTCAACACTTTAAATGTTAATTATTTAATGTTTTTTTTTATAATTTTTCAATGATTAATTGAGCATTTTCATTTTTTTTGTTTCCCACAAATTAAACTATAATTAACTACAAAATAAATAATAAGAATAATTTAATTAATAAAATACATTTCAAGAAAAAGCCTCCATTAAAACCCCATTGTAGCAGACAAAAATGGGTGGGAAAAAAATTAGACAGTTCTTTTGAAGCATATGATAAAAATTGCCACTGCAAGTTTTCTTCTTCTTCTTGATGGTTTTGAGTGCGCCATCCCTTCAAGACTTCAAGAATATATACACTTCTAATATTTACAATGTTGCTAGCAGTACTTTCATTTCATTCACAGAACATTGTGACAACATAGCCTACCTAGGTCATAGGTTATTGAAACTAATGTTAGACCTATTATCAAATAGATATGTTCGTGTTTCAGTTTCGTGTGTTAAATAGATTACATAAGCTAAGCCTATTTTAAATTTGATCCGTTTCAATGACATGGAAAAGCAATCCCAAATATTGACTATTCAATAAGGTGTTGTAGATTACAGACCACCGCGCCGAACTTTCGGCTACAAAGATTAATTTCACAATAAATTTATAAATTAAAAACAAATAATCATTAAACAAGACTGGAAAAATACTTTTTTTATGTACATAATCAGATAGGAGTAAGCCTACCAAGCTTGTCAATTTTCGCTTGAAATTCGACACCCATAAATGTTAATTATATAATGCTGTTTATAATTTTTCAATGATTTACTGTGCATTTTCAAAAAAAGAAATTGAAAATGCACAATTAATCACTGAAAAATTATATAAAAAAAATTAGATAATTAACATTTAAGGGTGTCGAACTTCAAACGAAAATTGACGAATTTGTCATAACAACACTAAAACTTCAGTTCAATTGGTAGGGTAAGTCTACCAAATTCGTCAGATTGCCTTTGAAGTTCATCACCCCTAAATATCAATTATTTAATGCTTTTTATAATTTTTCAATGATTAATTGTGCATTTTCAATTTCTTTTTTATATTCCACAAATTAAATTATAATTAACTACAAAGTAAATCATAAGAATAGTTTAATTAATAAAATAAATTTAAGGACAAAACCTCCATTGAAACTCCATTGAAAGAGGGTGAGAAAAATTGTGTGGTTCCTTATGAGCACATAATAAAATTTGCCACTAAAAGGTAGCTGTCAACAATTTCATTGTTTTGTTTTGACAACAAGAACAACACAAAAGAATATTTGTATTTTATGAGCAACTGTTGTTAATCAGTACATTTAAATGATATAGTTTTAATTAATTGTGAAATTGTGGTTTGGAGACAGTCTAGTCTTGTTTAACCAGACTAGGCTGTATGTAAATTAATAATATTAAGACGAAACAAACTTGAGAATTGTTAAATATTCTTGCATCCATCATGTCAATTAAAACTATTATGAAACACTAATATTTTATGAAATTCATTAACCTATAATTTTTAAAGATTAAAATTATTTTTAATTCATATTGCGGGTGGAAGAATTTTAAAAAACTCTAACGAAAAAAATCACATTCGTTGTATCATACATTCATGAAAGTACGTTGATTTCGCGGCGCGTATGCAGGCGAATTTGATAGACATGTGTACATTTTAATTTGGTATTTTTTAAACATAGTAGAAAGTTTAAAACAGCTGTGAAAGTATGATTAAATTGAAGTGCAAGCGTTTTTCTTTAGTCACACATGAGATTTATCTAAATATGTCTTAAGATGATTTTTTAATGAATTTCTGAAAATAAAGTATTTTGTATTTATGACGAATTTTGTAGACTTGCCCTATAAATCTTAATTCTTCCATATAATCCTGAAGGGATGCTGTGTAATCGAATGCTTTGCGCGTGAAGGTGGCGTCGTCTGTGCTAATTTATCCTTATAGAGTTGTTTTATTCACGATTTAAACAAATGTTGTGGAAGTTACCTAACGAATAATGTTTAAAAACATAAAACAAAATCACGCGGTGTTCAATAATTGGCTAAGTTTTTATCAACATTCCCATGGTTAACGTTATTTTAAATTCTTAATAAAAGCAACACCGAGGATAAATTAACACACACTTTTATTATACACCTTGCTTCTAATGTTCACAATCTCGCTAAGCTTAGTGCGTGCGGAATTTCAAAAAGACACCAAAGTAAATCATTAAACCAAACTACAGCATAAATCAAATGAAAAGAGGTACCGAAAACAGTCACCAAGGCAACACACCAAAGTTCTATCAAATAAAGCCAAATCAAGCAATTTATGCCTCTCGACACTAGTTGTTAATCACTTCGGTTACTGCAATAGTTTTTTCATGGTTCTCCTCAGAATATTTTGAATAAGCTTCAATGCATTTAAAACAGTACAGCTAGAGTAATCATAAGTATCACATGGTTGCACTAACTTATTAGAATTTTCGATCTATTAATAGATCATTTCTTATCATAACCAACATTAAAATTTCTACATACAAAGAAAGTGTTCTCAATATGAATCAAACAGTTTTAGAATACTTTTCCGGAGACAGTTGGTGTTTTAGATTGTGCTAGCAATGGTCAATGGTGGCAAGGAAATGAAGGCGAAAGTGTCAAATGTATTTCATTCAATGTTTAGAGACTTTGGTTAATAATGGACAAAATGTAACTTTTCATATCAACGAATGTGTTCCACAAGAAGAGAACAAATCTAAGCAAAAATATAAATTAAATAAATAGTAAGCGACATAGACCTATAGGTTTTATAATGAAACTAGTCTATGTAGCTCACTGGCTAATGTTTTAAAATTTGTTTTTCGTAAGAAATAACATTATATATTTGTCATTAGCTCATCAAATAAAATTTTCGAGGGAATATTTAAAAGAAATAAACTTATTAAGTTTGCTAGAAAAGCGTTTCATAATTTGATATTAAGATGATTTTCTAGCAAACCACAGTCCTATATACTATGGATGGGCCACTGCCTACTGTACTATAGTAGAGTCGCCAGTGGATGGGCAGCATTGAACTTTTCGCAGCTAATTGTCCATCTTCTTCTTCTGTTGTTCGTGCCTACAACACAACTAGATATTTTTGATCAGCTGTTTTTGTACACATCAATATTACTAAATTATTAACTTTTTATTTTCTAAATATTTATTAATGCTTTATTAAGACTAATATCACACATCATAATATTTGGGGCTTAATGATCCTAATATATGCGGTCAAACTGACTAACTAGACGTTATATGCTGTACAAATTTAATGAAATGTATATCCATCGGACATCTGACATGGTGTCAGAAACAAAATTTACTTCAATTTATAGTAAATTCTGCTTAAATTACCATCTATACGTATATAACCATAATTTTATTTGAAATGTAACACAAAATTATATATTGCAAGGACAAAAACACAATTTTTTTTTATTTACATTCCCTCTATAGTAAATAAACTAAGCTTTTGTTCGATGTAATGCCTGTCACTCATATATATGTATTTAATTAAAGTTTGACTCTGAAACATTATTCTTAATGCTTTTTACTTTGCATTAAGCCTGTTGGATCAAGCAGAAACAACCCAGCAAACCATTTTAATGTAATTAAATGAACAAATTTGCATTTCAGTCATTGCAAATACATGATTAGAGGAGAAAAATAAGTGCCATTGGTGGTATCGTCATGCAATACTTTTGAACTTAGTGCCGTTACCAATCCATAGTATATAGATCAGTGTAACAAACCTAACATATTTATTATTATGAAATCATTTTCTAAGAAACTTAATATTTTTATCTCTCATCTTAAATAATTGTTTGACACTTTCAATATAAAATTTAGCTATTAGTAATCTTTGATAATTGTCTGCTAAAGTTCCTTCTATTAACTTTTGGTTTTCCTGTTTATAGTTTCGTTAAAACTCATATTTGTTTGAACTACAGGCCTATGTAGTGTATACAATGATGGACTTAACATGTATGCAAATCTCGCCAACATTTTATAAGTCCAAAAAAACATTTTTATATTTCAATTCTTTGTATTTGTTATATTTAAATGATATCAGGGCTGGGGAGTTGGAGTCGGACCAATTTATAGACTTGAGGAGTCGGAGTCGGTCTCTCAAATATCCAGGCGTCGGAGTCGGATGTTTAGAGTCCCGACTCCCCAGCCCTGAATGATATACACAACATATTTTCTGTATCTATTTGAACAACATTATACAGCTTCAAACTTTATGCTGCTCAGTAATGTCCTAACTTGTACTGAAGGGATTTGCCAGTGACAACTTTACTGAAAACCCAAATCCAATGAGTTTACATAAAATAATATTTTTATCTTGATTGGCATATTAGTTTTGTATTATAATGCAAATAAAAAAAGTTCTGCAAGATAAAAAACTCGCGTAAGCAAACCTTCACATCCTGAGGTTTTGTCACGTGACATTTGTTAATATTCTGTTTAAGTACATGGCAGCTCATAAAAAGTAAGCATGTGTCCTTAACTCATCCAAAAATGTTACTTTTAGCATGCTTGTTAAGAGTAACAGTATAACCAAAGATTTCAATACTGAACCTGAAAGTAACCTTGGATGAGTTTGCTAAACTACACATTATTGACTAGTATATATGTGCAATCAAAGATTACATCAACTGAGAAAGACAAGTTTTTTGGATTCTGTTTGAAAGTTCCATATAAGATCTTTAATAAACTATTCTGTAACTTTATACAAACAAATAAATGTATCTATGTTTAATCACAAAATATCAATCTAGAGCTTAGTGAGAAACCATTATTAGATCACACGAGTGAGTATTTACAAACACCTAAATTTATAATCCATTGTTGCATAAATCAAAACAATGTATGACCATAAAATTTCTCCACAATTTTTTTATATCTACAAGCAAATGTCAATAAAAAAAACCCATTAGAATGTGGGAAAACATCATTTAATTAAAATATCATCTTCTAAAATATTTATGTACACTTCGTTTATAATCCATTGGTGCATAAATTAAACCAATATATGACAATAGAATTTATCAACAATAAATTTTTATGTCTATAATCAAATGTTAATAAAAAACATTAGAATGTGGGGAAACATCATTTAATTAAAATATCACCTCATAAACTATTTATATACACTTCATTTATAATCCATTGGTGCATAAATGAAACTTATGTATGACAATAAAATTTATTGACAATTTTTTTAATGTCTACAATCAAATATTAATAAAAAACATTAGAATGTGGGAAAACATTATTTAATTAAAATATCACCTCATAAACTATTTATGTACACTTCATTTATAATCAATTGGTACATAAATCAAACCAACATATGACAATAAAATTTATCAACAATAAATTTTTATGTCTACAATCAAATATTAATAAAAAACATTAGAATGTGGGAAACATCATTTAATTAAAATATCACCTCATAAACTATTTATGTACACTTCATTTATAATCCATTGGTGCATAAATGAAACCAAAATATGAAAATATTTTACAATTATTTTTAACTTTCTCAAACTTCCTATCATTTAAGAATATTTATATGTTGCTTAACTATTTACACATTTCTTAAAATTGAAAATAAACAAAAAAGTTTGCATCATAGTCAACCTTAAACTAACTTCCTATCATTTAAATAGTTTAAAAACAGGTTTATATTCAGCTTAATGTGAGAAAAATGAGATTATTTTAAAATTTATATAAAAAATGTTTATTCGAAAAATAAATGTTTATAACTGCATATAAACAAAGTCATGTTGAACAAAAATGTTTGACTAAAACAACTCTGCTGAACACAACTTATTTACATAAAATAAAGGCCAAATTAAAGAAAATTATATAATGAATGACACAAGTGATTTTAAAACACTGATGGAGAGATAAAGAGAGATAGATATATAGAAAAAAGGAGAGAGAGAGAGGAGAGATAGAGAGAAGGAGAAAGAGAGGAGAGGGAGAGAGAGGGAGATAGCGAGAAGGAGAAAGAGAGGAGAGGGAGGGAGATAGAGAGAGAGAGAGAGAAGGAGATAGAGAGAGAGAGAGGGAGATAGAGAAAAAAAAAGAGAGAGAGAGAGAAAGAGTGAGAGAGAGAAAGAAAGAGAGAGAGGGAGATAGAGAGAGAGAGATAGAGAAAAAGAGAGAGAGAGAGAGAGAGAGAGAGAGAGAGAGGGAGAGAGAGATATCAGACTAAACACTTAATAAATAAAAATTATCAAGTGTCTAATCAAACGGTTGAATGAAACATTATCTATAGTGTATTAAATTTATGGTTGTGTCCAAGAAACAAATTTTGTTATTGTATTAATTAATTATAATTCATATTATTTATATTTATTTTTTTATCATTTATATTATTTATTTTTTTATCATTTATTTATATTTATTTATTTATCATTTATTTATTTATTTACCATATATTTAATTTGTTTTGATGTCATCCGTCATCTTCTGATAATGATGGCAATCGTAATTAATATAAAAAATTGCAAGTGTTTAACTCCTAATATTGAGAAATGCCAGAAAGAACTTTTTATGCATTAAAATTGTATATTTATAAAAATTTTCATCTGTAGAGGGTTCTAATTCATTGGTTGAGCAATAAGTGCCAGGGCGTTGCTTTAGCTGCCATTTTAGTCATTAATCAATTAAAAATCTTATTGGAAGACATTATCGACAGCAGCTGAAACAACGCCCCGGCAGTACTACAACTATACACAACTCCGAAAAACATCTACTTGAATGAATTAACACTGGGTCTAATTTGTTTCTTTCCAAATCTTTTTAAGTTCTTCATCACTTGACACTTTAACCGTTTCTTGTAACACCGATGATATACAAGTCTAATGGCTTATTTCATCTTTTTTAACACCAGTGATACAAATTAAGTTAATAAATTTATACAGGCAAATATTTGCCTGTATAAAGTTGTTAAAAACAAACTAACTTGATTTGTATCACTGGTGATACATAAGATTAATAAGCCAATTAGTCTTATGTATCACCGGTGTTAAAGGAATTGTTAAAGCATCTTCATCAGGTTCTTTCGACTTTCCTTGCAGAACAATTCATATCTGTGAACAAAAATTAGAAATTTAGTTATAACAAAATTTGTCAATGAAATGATCAGAGAGAGAGAG
>JARUHE010340473.1:0-10489 GCA_031471125.1 Archaeomysis grebnitzkii | reverse complement strand
ATATAATATAATAATTATAATATAATATAATAATTATAATATAATATAATAATTATAATATAATATAATAATTATAACAATATAAATATTAGGACAAAAAATACAACAATATAAAAAATCATAATAAACGAAAAAATGTCAGGAATTAAACAAGAAATTTGGTTAAAAAGTTGAATGAAGGATAACTTGGAAAGAGGAATTCGAGGCAGCAGAAGGCACAGAGAAAGGGCTGCAGGGAACGCAATCTGATCCTCCACCAAGCTAACCGCTATCTCACCTATTTCTTGCACCACTTGTCCTACCTACATCAAGTCTTTGCACCTCTGATGAGTGTATTCTCTTTTAACTTATGTTTTCTGTCTATGGTCGTCAGTTGATTTAGAAATCTTGATTTTGCAAGCCTGATTGACTGGGGTGTAATGCAGGTCAAGATGGACAATTTGACAAGATCTTGAAAAATCTTACAACATCTGACTCATTATGAGTTTCTCCATTGTTAGGAGGAAACAGCAATCAACAACATTTATAACATCAACAATATGAGCAATTAAACTCCCTAGCCAACGATTACACAGAGTATAATAAAATGCTAAAAGTTATATTCTTCCACCACCAATTAAAAAAACTCGAGGACATAATCAAGATGAAAATTGTGTCATCTTTTATTTAGGTTAACTCTTGTGTTGATAAAAAGAAAGAAAGAAAACGTGTTACATCAATTTTGAATTTAACTAATAAGGACAAAGCTGGTTTGAATAATATTCATTAGACAGTTTAAGCCCAAGTTGATTTCAATTATTTATGTGCCTGAAGGAATGTATTCGTCCCATACATTAAGGGTAGCTTTAGGAGCGAATTCAATGTATTTTAGTCCTTATAGTTTTAATTAATTCCAGATTAAATGGTTACTTAATCATCTTCTATGGGTTTCCCTTATCCCCGAGGATTTTATATCAATTAATGATTGTTCTTTGGAAATGACAAGAAACGTTTGGAGATCATTTTACAAACTTTGGGTAGAGCTAATTTTATGTATCATATTTGTGACAGATCCAAACAGACGCGCAAGCATTCTCTTAATAATTCCAATGCATCATTATAGTTAGGTACCATTTATTATTGTGATTAGTAATAACAGAATATGGAGGCATTCGTTCAGCACAATACTTTATGTATAAAAAGAATTAGAAAAACTGTAATAAGAAAAACTAACCAAACCATTGACAGATCAAATCACCGACCTCCAGCCACAAAGAAAAAATGAAAATTGAACTTTCATCATGGAACTCTATTGTGATCCTCCTCGATGTAATTCCAACCATCAAAAATCCATTTCATCGTCGACATAGAATTGGAAATGTAAAAAACACGAATTCGCGACGACCAATACTTATTTGGAATCGAGTTTCATATTTCAGAAAATATTTTGGACCTGCTCGAATATTCAGTTTGACGTCTCGGAAAATCGAGGTTAGGATTATCCAAGGAGAAACGAGAGGTGTGCCTTATCTATTAAACAATTATAGTGATTGTGTTGTCATTAAATACAATGATTATACAATAACATACAATTAATACATTTAGTGTGTTTCAATAATCGATGTTATTATTTAATAACATAACTAATTGAGTCTATATATACTATATATGGATCGACAATAGCAAAGGAGAGGTAATCCTAATTCAAATAACAGAGCTTACATAATTTGTACTTTTGGCGATCCATATAACATAGTGAGGGATGACCCAGGATAGTTGCATACCTGGTAAGACAATGACAGGAGATGTCAAACAGCTGCGATGTGAACCTAATTTAGTACACCAGAACTCACTTCTGTTGGTTAATTAGTCTTAATTTGATCATCTCGTCCCTCCTCAAGATGTTCCACAAAATAATTTACTGATAGCTTTAGTCACACATTCGCTGCACAAATAATCTTTGTGATTTTGGGGATTGTATTTGAAGACGATTCAAGGATTGGCGTAGATCCTTAAGATTTTTAAATGAAAGATACACATGGAACGTCAAGAGTTTTCTATTTATTGAAGGAAATTCATGCCAAGTACACATGTATGTGATTTACTTACACGTCTTAAAAAATAAACTGAAGGTCATTAAATAAACAATTATAAATATAGATGCTTAATGTTAGTATCACACATATTCACCACTTTACGACGATCTCTAAATCAATACAGATGGAAAATTCCCCCCTCCCCCCCTCCCAAAAAAAATGAAAACAATTTTAAAAGAAAATTTGGAGGAGGGTCTCACGAGCTATAATCCGAATGGAAAGTTCACACGATAAACATCTCACAATCTCATACACTCGCCGAGATGGACTTGTTTATAATAACATTGGTGGATCTGTTACAAGCATCGATGCAGCACTAGAGCCTTCAGGTCTATTCAATATAAATCATCTAGAATTATTTGGAATCAAATTTTTTTTACACAACAATGCAACCATTTTTCGTTTGGTGTATTGTAATGTTTTATTATAAAAAAAAAATAGATTTGCATAACTTCCTAGCTGTTGATGACAAATGAAAAATAAATTAAAGAATGATCAAAAACGCCCTCAAGGAAAATGATAAAGGTGTTGGCCTTGTAATTAGTATAATTCTGATTTTGAAGTCCCTGGCATGGAAATAAAAAATATGAAGATCGTAAGCAAACAAGTCTGATATGCAGCACTTTAGACGTGTAGATTATTCAGTGATAAGTTCGATCTACGCCAAAGGAAATCAAAGGAGAAATGGTAATCACAAGCACCATGTATGCGAATAATTTTTAACCTTATGAGTTCATCCACCACTGATCAGATTGATTGATTATATAGATTTTGGGTAAAGCTGGGCACTGTACCTATAAGGTATTCAAGCTACATGAACCACGTATTTTTAATCAACTAATGCATACAAGTTTACAGTAGCTAGAAAGCAAAGGGCGACAGTTGAATATATTTCCATTTGTGCCCGCATAATTACATTTGTAGAAGCTGTATGTAGAAGCAGTATGTGGACGCTTTTATGTTAAGATGGCATGATACTAGTTTAAGGGTTCTCATCCAAAACATTGCAAAAGAAACATATGAACATGGTTTTGTGATTAGGAAGCGAAGCAAAAACAAAGGCGATAACAATGTCAAATCTATTCACTATATAAGTCGAACAATTACAAATTGTTTTGCCTGATAAACTTGCTTAAAAACCATATCAGGAAAATCGTTTCCGATGTCATTAAATTGTAATTGAAAAAAAGACTTGCATTGTTTGTACAAAACAAGATACATGCAAAAGTTATTATATTCATTGAGATAAGAAATGATATCCTTAAAATTAGGTGAAACCCAGCAACAAAGCAAAGTTGTTTGTGTTGCACTCAATAATACCACAAGGCATAGCGTTTATATAGCACCGACACTATTCAATGAATACTCTTCAGCGCTTCATTTATTATGGTCTTATCATTATTACCCACATCAAGTGATGTGTACAATAAGAATATGCAGCCCACATATGGCGCTTTCAACAAGTCGAGGTAAGCTTAGTATATACGATTTTAAAGTAATACAGAAACATTTAAGCTTCCAGTGAACAGCTTGAAGCAGTCTCGAATGATGCGAATAAGATTTGTTTATGGAGCATTAATCTACAGACGACTTTCTCATCCACTCGACCACTATCTCAAAGAAACAAGTTGGTCGCCTGCAGTTCGGTCGCAAGAAAAGGGGAATCAAGTCTCACGGAATCTTACCTTCCACCAGCGGCTGTTGTGCAGCAGCTGCACCTTGGCAGAGTCGGACGCCTTGTGGATCCACAGCAGCATCCGGCGCGTCTTCTCGAGCTGCCAACGCTCACGGTCCTCCGGCGCGCTGCTCAGTCGCATCCGGCGCATCTGTTGCCACAAGAGGCGCTCGTCATGGTATGAATCCAGACGCGAGCCCATACCTCCCACCCCCCGGGGGAGACCAGCTCCTCCCAGGCTTCCGAGGGGAAGGCCAGTGTCCCCCACAACCCCTTGGGGAAGGGGCTCGTCCAAAAGGCCCTCGTGTGAAGGGTCGTCGCCAAAGATTAGGCTCTCCAGGTCGGACCACGTGGTAGACATGTCAGTCAGGTTCTTGGACATGTCGAAGCGGACGGATCTCTTCGAATGGCCCACCGTGTCCGCCTTGCCAGGCTTCTCTGTGACGTCATCGATGACATCATCAATGACGTCATCGTCGTTGGTGTACATGTCGCGGTTCTTGGACACGTGGTCATGCACGAACTTGGCCAGGTCGGCTAAGTCAAAGCTGAAGTCCTCCATGTTGTTGAAGGGACTGAGGAACAGATTTTGGTCGTGGTCGGCGTCTTTGTTCCTCGGCAGAGTGGACAAGGGTGTGTAGTCAGGAGTTGGCAGCCAGATTTGCTCGATATCCCCGTTGTCGCATTTCACCTTGATCGACTCTCTCTCAGTGTTTCCGTTGGAAGGGTTACATTTAATTTCGTGGTTGTTGTTCACTTTGACATGTTCAACCGGATTATAAGTCGGCGGTGGAGGGTTGGCCATTTCTTGCACCTCCTCAATTTGTTGACATTTCATCATTTGTTTCCTCTTGTCGTACAAGGAGCCCAAAATCTTGCTCATGTGAGGTTCTAGTTGTTCCCTCTTGGACGCAACGGAACCCTGTCCATCACCGAAAGGAAACCCTTCCACTCTGGACTTGATGGTGGATGCTCTGGATTTCGCATCGTCTTCATCCGACTCGGGACTGTTGGGATTGAACTTTCTCTTCAGCTTTAGCTTCAGTTCTCTGATCATCAGATCATTGTTGTTTCCAAGGATTGAAACGCCCAATTTTTGCACCTTCTTGATTCTTTCTTTCGTTTTGTCACCTGCTGGAAGAATGTTTTGGTTCAAGGTTTCCATTTCTGTTTCTTTCATTGTGGCAGTGTTGTTCATTGGAATGATTTCCTCTAGATTGTTTGCTACAACTTTTTTCATTTCATTTTCCATCTCTTGTCTTGTGCCATAGATCTCACTATCATTCTCATAGCTATGAACTCCCTTCGAGCCAAACGAAGATATTGAATCGTGTGTTAGAAAATTATTTGCCAAAGATTCAGCTTGATTCGCTTTTTTAATCGCCTTTGCATGCAGTTCTCTCTCCAGAGTACAATTGAACATTTCCTCTGTGATCTCCACTGCATGTCCATTCCTGATCACCACCGGCGGAATCGCTTCCTTCGTCTCCGTGACATTGCGGTCCACATAAGCCCCGTTCATGGAGTGAAAAAGCCGCGAGTTACGTGCCCCGTAGATGGGCTCGCCGTGCCTCGATCCGTACAGCTGCAGTTCATCGCATTCGGATCGGTTTTCGCCGTTTTTTGCCGACGACGCCCGGGACGAGATGGAATCCGCGGCGATGGATCGCGATGCCAATGACTCGATGCTCTGGTAAACGTGGTGCTTCAGCAGGACGACGGCGGGCGCTGCTCCGGAGTCGTCGTCGTCGCACACCTCGTATCCGTTTTCATCGAGAGGCTTCTCATACACAGGGCTGCCCTGACCAGATCCGCCGGGATGGCAGGACGGCGCCGGACGCGACGGGAAGGCCTTCGATTCTTCGTAGATCGGAGACTCACTTGGGGAGGCGAATTCAGAGGGGCGTGACTGGAAGTGGCTGGTGAGGCGGAGGTTGCCGACGAATCGCGGACCGGAACTCTCGTAGCTGGACTCTGAGGACAACTTGCGGCGGCTGAACTTGCCGTCGTGGTCCTCCTCAGTCGCCTCCATGTAGTCCCAAGACGTGTCCGAATCGAGAAAGGGCTGCGTTGTGGTCACGCTCACCGACTTGTCGAAGTCGCTGGTGTCAGACTCATTGCCTTGGTTCACGACGTACTTGTGCGAGGTGAGCGCCTTCTTCCTTCTTTTGTCATTGTAGTCGGCGGTGATCGACTTGCCGGCGGCTCCCTTGTAGATGACGCTTTCGAAACTCGTGACACTGCCGCTGTCGGTGTCGATGCTTCTGGTGTCGTGACTCAGCGATGTGGTGGTGCCTCCATTGTAGATGGGCTCGTGGTGGTCTGGGTGGTAGTCGTAGTTTGATGAATCTCCCTCCTCACTCTCGTAACTTTGTAGGCAATGTTGTTGCTGTTGCTGTTGTTGCTCTGCAAGTTGTCTAAAATTTATCATCACAGTTTCATTCTTTTTTGGCAGACTTGGAGGAGGTGGATTAGGAGTATTTATCCGTTTGGGGGGCAAGACAGGTTGATTTTGCGAGGCATTGCGAGGTGATGGAGGATCCATGTTATCTTTCTCGCTTTTTTCTGAGTATTTGAACTCGTGAGTCAAAGTGTTATCCATTTGACCATTCAACTTTTTGGACATTAAAGGCACACCTTTAGGCCCTTGATAGATCACTTTCTTCAATGGAATTTTTGGAGGAGTTTCATTAGGCCTTTCGTTGGCTGGGGGAAGAGCTTTCTTAATGCTATTACCAAACGAGGTCATAACTCTGTTGCGAGAATTGTGTGTATTAGCATCAGTTTTTGCTTTAAACGTTTTAAACACAGGTGATGATGTGGGAGTTTTTTCGTCGTGATCACTGTCATCACTTTCCACTTCACTATCTTCATTTGCAAAAACTTTTTTCCTGCTCAAAGAAGCAAAAGAAAGTTTATTGTTTGTGCCAATCTTGCTGCTCTCATAAATATTGTTGACAGGAGTGGCGGGACCCGTGCTGGGGGACGTGGTTCCCTCACAAGAGGCCTCCGTGATGGGGTCACCCACGGGAACCTTTGGCTCGAAAATCAGCGAATCCAGACTGCCGAAAGTGTCGTAATCTGTGGCATCTTTGGGCTGCAATTTCGGCGACATCTTCGACTGCTCTTCCATTGGAACATAAATCAGGCCTAGATTGATGCTGCTGAAGGACTCCCAGTCCTGGGCTAGAACCTCCTTCAACTTGACCCGGATTTCTTGGTTTTTCTTTTCCAAGTAGTCCTGGTCATGGATGTTCCAGCTGTCCTCGATGTGGTCCTTGATGATGTCCATCACCTTGTTCTTGATGAGTGTCGAGATGTGTTGTTGACTGCAGAGGATCTCGTAGAAATGTCGTCGAAGTTCCTGTGCACCTGCTTCCCTCATTTGCTTGATCCTTTCACGATGCTGCCAATTCGCTGACCGTCGATTTGCTCTGGCCAATGACTCGTATATCTCGTCCTCATTTTCGCTCAGACTCCACGAATCCTCAACCTGGCAGTTCAGTTCTATCCGTTTGCCATCAAAGCTTGCAAGTTGCCGAAGCCTTCGTTCTTGTTCCCTTAATGTGTAATTCAAGCTTGTCCTTTTTTTTGGTGATGGTTGAACTTTTGGAACTTTTGGAACCACGGCTTCATATAATTTCTCCATCTTCCTACTCGACCAAGAATCAACAGATGTGTCGGACGTTTCTCCAGAATCTGCACAATACTCTAAACATGTCTTGTTTTCATTCAGTTGGGAACCACAATGACACTCACACTCTGGTGAGCCGTTGGTCATACACTGTTTGCAAGAGATATCAGAGTTTGTACCCCAATTAGAGATGGTTTCTACATGATCTGCATTTGGATGAGATTCTTCTTTCAATCGTGAAAGAATTTCTGAACGAGAAACGTAAGTTTTCTTTTCTTTCACTAGATTAGACTTAAAATTGAGGGATTTCTTCCTATAGCCAGGCAGGGACTTGTGATGCGGCAGATGGTCATCATCTTCCGTGGTCAGCATCTGCGTCTTGAACGAATAGTTGTGTGTTCGAGGTAGGATTTCAGACCTGGCTGCATAGGTAGATTCATGCCTGGCAAGGATTTCCGACCGAGAAACATAGGTGGCTTCATTATCGCCTGGAATCGACTTCCACGACAAACTATCATCAGCCGACATTTGCATGTCATTGTCCACGACAGTCTCTTGGTGTCTCGCAAGCGAGGACTGCAAGTTTTTGATGTTCAGGTAAAGCTCAGACCTGGAAACATATTCTGTGTCACTGGCATTACTTTCCGTTTCATTTGACGAGACGTCAGCATCGGCATGCACTTGTGCAACCACGTCCATCTGATTGGCAAGTTGGTTCCTTTGCATTGTCACATTGGCCAGAATCTCGCTTCTGCTCATCGTCTTGTACTTCTGTGGAGGGGTTTCACAATTCAATTTTGGATTCACCGATTTGATCGGCTCATAGATCTTCGAAAAATGGTCTTCCATCTCGGCCCAGGAGTCCGCCACAGACAGATCGTCAAGTTCGCCGTCCTCGTTGACGTTGATGGCTCGATGGATGGGTGCACCGATAGACCCAGAACAGTCGGACTTGTGGCTGTCGTCTAGAAAGACATCGGAGTTGGCGTCACTGGACACGCACTCTCGGAAACTCGAGTCAATCCCGTCGTCTGCTTTAGACTCGGGTGTTGATGCATCTGTGCCAGGAAGAGAAGTCTCCTCTTTTGGTGGTCCTTGCTGCTTTCTCATTGACTGGTCCATCAGACAATGATTTTTCTGAAGCCCGCCATCAGATCCAGAGTCATCAGTCCCAGCCGTCGGATCACGTCTGTCGTCGACGATGGCGCTGACGTCATCGTTGCTGCTGCTATTGCTGCTACTGGCGCTGCTATTCCCAGTACTGCCACTGACCATTGCCAGGCGGTCCCGGTGGATGGCGCGCTCCTTTCTGGCAGAGAAGCCCGGCACGTTCGCCTCCAGCTGAGCGATCTTGTTGCGCACGCTGCCCCGGAAGGCATTCACGAGGGGCATCACTTCAGTCTTCATTTTAGGGGCTTTCAATCACAAATGTATTTGAAAAGTAATTTTAAAAGTATTTCCAAATTATAAGATTAATAAATTTGGTCCCATTTCATTGTCTATCTAGTTTCATAATTCGAGTCAACATTTCAAAGAAAAAGTTACTACACTTTTTTATACTTCAAAGAAAATAAACGTATTTTCTATAATAAAAAATGAATTTAAAATAGAACACATCTACATTTTTTCTCAAGTTTAAATGTTTTAATTCACATTATAAACACTTGATTAACAATTTATTAATTCATTCAAGTTGCACAAAACATATTTCTATTTTCTATTTTTTCATTTGAATACATTGCAGAAAATATTTGTGTCACATCGAGATTAAATATTTATAATAAATCACCGCAATTATTATTATTATAATTAAACATTAAAACCATAATCACAGGCTTCATTGTAGCATGTTTGACCAGATTTTGTTGACACAGATTTTCATGGTTCATAAATTTAATTGTAATCAAGATGTCATTGATCACAGATATGAAACTGAAAAAATATTCCACAGTGAGAAAATCAAAGTTTTTGTCATTTATTCATGACTTTTTTTTCTCCAAAATGAACCTTTAATTAACAATAATTTTCCATAAAAAAACATATGATTATATAATTTATTCCACGTGAAGTCATGCAAACAATATATATTTTCCAGGTAAAATATTGCACATCAAAAGTTCCTTTTCGGACCAGACCAACTGTTTCAATTAACGGGGCCTATCCACAACCCCCACCTTGGTCTGGCGAGAGGCGATGTTATCACCTCGGTGGTTGAGACACGACTGAACGTCTCAGCTGACTTAACCAAAGATTCCTTGGCGCGTTCCTCGCAGGTGAGGCGAATGTAAGCAGGTGTTCCTCCTGTCATGAGATCCTCTTTTTTGTAGTCTCAAGAGCAAAGATAGGTTGAAAGTATCATTGAAAATAACCTTTGTTGTAGGTGACGTACTTGTCACTCTAAGCAATGTTGATGTCTTTGATATTTATTTAAGTCTACCACTTCATGCAATTCGTATTCACTTATAGCCTATGGAAAGGAATAGGATTACGCTATTGTAATACTGAATCATTAGATTCATACACATACATTGTTTTGTTTATTTATTTATGAAAACGATTTCACGAATGAAATATGCTCGTTTAACGTGAAATTATTTATCTAGTTAATTTTTAAATTAAATTACAAACTACAAATAATGTGTTTTTATAAATTTTGTATCAATGCATTCTTATTGTAAGCACGTTTGTATCACGCATCGTCTAATATCAAATTACATTTAAATAAGGATAATCATAATACAAAAATTGCAAAACTTATTACATCTAAAAAAAGAGTTTGTTTTATTTAGTTAAGAGGACGATTTACTCGAAAACCCAAAAACAAGCTTTTTCTTTTTTTTTTGCTTTTTTGGATAGAATAAAGTATGTTCTTAATAGTGTAAGTGAAAAAAGGCAAAAAAAAAACGAAAAAGCCTAAAAAATAAAATAAAATAAATGAAAAAAAAATAGAAATGAAAAAAAAATTGTGTATGGCATTACACATCAAAAAAATTGAAGACAAAGAAGGAATGTAATGGACAGGAAAAAGTATTTGAGTAGACTTATGATAAATAATAATAATAATAACTTATGATAACATGTTACAATTTTAAAATTGATTTTTCA
>JARUHE010340462.1:0-10489 GCA_031471125.1 Archaeomysis grebnitzkii | reverse complement strand
GAATTTTGTTTAAAGTTACTGAATGAATCATCGCGAGACATTTGAACCGTCCGGTTCGTGGATTACTAGTTTTATTTATGCATCAATGGATTGGATATGAAGTACAGAATCCCTCCACTATTCGCGAATCCCGAAAATTCGCAAATAATTGATGTAGTTTTAAAAGGCCTATTTATAATATCATATATGCTAAAATATGCTTCCCAAACACATTCTAAAGACAGTCTTACTCGTTAATACAGTAACAATGTAGTAATATGTAGTACAGTATATGTAAATATGTATGTATATATAGTACAGTGTATGTAAATATCTGTGTATATATACACGTATATATGAGTAATAACAGGCTACATTTAATTTTTTTGGAATATGGTGAAAATAAGGAGGTTTTTATTACATCCCAAAATAAAAATTAAATGTAGCCTGTTATTACTTAAATACAGCACTGAAAAAAAAATCAAATTAAAAAATTGTTATGTATATACGTATATATGTTTATATATTATGCATTTATGAGTATATTTGTGTGTGTGAAAGTTTCAAATGCATAAGCTCGTGAAGTCAACAGCCTTGGCCACGTTGAAACACCGCTTCCCATATGATCAGCGAAGTTAAGCAACGTTTGGTCTGGTTAGTACTTGGATGGGTGACCGTCTGGCAACACCAGATGCTGTTGGCGACAGCGCTCTTTGTCATTGTAGCTAATGTGCTGTATAATATTCTATAATAAAATAAAAAAAAGCTCGTGACGTAATGTGATGAAACGAAATGAAAGCTTGTAACTGACATTGTTATATCAAGATTATTTACCAGTAATACTGTGTCATTTCTCTTCTTTTTTTGTTATATATCAACTAACATTGTTTTTTTTTAAAAATCATTTACCGGTTAAGGCGAATGGGAGTGTTTTCTGCTGAAAAATAGCCTAATAAATTCAGGAAAATGAAGAAATTATGAAAAAAAACTTTGAGAGAAATGTGTGGGGGGACACTGTATACATAAATACTCTTAAGTTATTTTTTTGATTAAATGATGTTTTCTCATTTTTTAACACCATTTCTGATTGACATTTGTGGAGATGGAATTGCAAGACATTTGAACCTTTCGGTTCGTGGATTACTAGTTAATACATTAAAAAAATTTTATTCAGGAAGCAAAACTTGAAGACACCAGCATCATTGTTCAGAGAAAAGTATGAAGATACTTTTTGTGATTCAGGTAAACATTTTTTAACACTTATTATTATTTTGAAAAACCTTTTGATTATTGAGAAGTAAGGGTTTCTATGAAAACGTTGTGTGGAGACGGCCATGTTTTTAGACTGTGACAAACGGCTTGCTAAACTCTGTTGATTGTTGAGGCAGAGGCACATTTTTCAGCACTTTCAGAAAATTTTGTTGACAATTGTTTTTCAGATGTTTTTTGTCGAGCGTGCGTAGCGAAGCTCTACATAGGCGTAGCTATTCCGATGTCGTCCTCGTCGTTGTTGTCGGCGTTAGACAATGACTTGAATGCTTATATATCATCTATACTATTATTATTTCTTTTCATATAGGCTTACTTATTGGTTTTAATATATTACTAGGTATTTTATTTGATTTTTTCACTTTTTATCTTGATTTTTTCATCAAAATAACTTAAAAAATGTTTTTAACAATTTTTTTTCATATTTTGTTTTTGTTTATGCATCAATGGATTAGAAATGAAGTACACATAAATAGTCTGTAAGAAGATTTTTTTTCTAAAATGATGTTTTCTCACTTTGTAACACCATTTTTTATTTGATATTTTTGGACTTGAAATTTTTCTTTTCTAATTTTGTTTTTATTTATGCATCAATGGATTGGAAATGAAGTACACATGAAAAGTGTCTACGGTGATTTTTTTCTAAAATAATGTTTTCTCACTTTGTAACACCATTTTTTATTTGATATTTTTAGAGAAAATTCTTTTTTTAAAGTTACTGAGTGAATCATCGCGAGACATTTGAACCGTCCGGTTCGTGGATTACTAGTTTACTTAATAATTCCGTTTTATTGTCAGAATGTAATTGTGGTTGGGGAAATGTTGTATGTAGGATTTTTTAGGTTGATTGATGTGGATTGATAGTGTTTTTTTTATAAAACACTTTCGTTTCAAAATGCAATCATTCGTCTTCTGCATAATATCACCATGTATGGGCTCAGTTGAAGACCATATTATTGGGCATCATGTCACAGTAAAAATAAATTCGGTAAGTTGAAGAACGTACTTATAGATACAAGCTAGAAGATACAATGCATCACTCAATGCTATAAGCTATTGGACCCAATAAGCATTCTTTCAAGATAATTTCCGTAGAAGCTAATGTACATCGTCTGTTTTTGTAACCATATAAATCAATAACAGGACAATATTTTGTAATGACATGTATTCAATATTGTAAACCAAACTTTTATACGTGATTATATAGAAGTTTTACGCAAAAAAATAATATTCAAAATATAAGTATTACACGATTTAATAAACAAAGAATTTTTCCAAAGAAGAAATAAAAAGACATTGAAATCACATAGATAAATTTATTATATTAAAGTATCTGGCAACTCGACGTACAAAGTTTTTCATTGAAAATTCCTAAGTTTAGCATACGTGAGTATGCAAAACAATTTTTCATTTTCTTGAATAAATATATTGGAACTTTCAATTTTTATCAAATTAATTTTCAACGTTCTGAAAGATATGAATTAAGAAAATTAGATTTTATATATCTAAAAAATTATAACATTTATACAGCATTACATGGCCCTACATCATCAATATAGTGTTATGGCGGACTGAATGAATTTTCCATGGATTGTTATGAGCCATGGAACCATGGATAGGTGTTAATGGCCGAACTTCATTAGAAAAAAATAGACCAAATCTTTATCTTCTGTATACCATTACAAAACTTGTTAAAAATGTTCGTAAAAAGATGAATTAAAGGGAAACGTATAATTCCATAGCCAAATACTTTTATAAAACCGATTCTGAGGTTCTTGGCAATATAAAAGCCAATCTGAGCACATTGATTTAACAAATCAGCTGATCAAAAACCCGTTAATACTTTAGGGAAAAGGGAGGAACACCCGATAAACGGGAAGATTGGTGACGTAGATGGCCATTCTTTAACTTAATGTGTTTTCTTTATACTGTGATCATGTCCCATGGTAAGCATTTATAGAAAGTTGCTTCACATTTCAGTGCATTCTACAACGATACATTTGGAAATACTATAACAAGAAAGATAATAGTATGGCCTGTGCTATCTGTAAAGCTATTTTATGCATAAATGAAAGTGGAAATCTGTGCAAATGACATCATAAAGGCATATCAACCAAATATATTGTAGACATATATGATGATCAATATTACAAGTTCATATTTAAAGGCAATTTGCCTTTACCTGTTCAATCTAGGTAGATATAGATGAATCTGAGTTTCAGCGCGGTTGCCTGCCACATTTATGTGAAAATTGCCGAAAACTGCATAACAATTTATTTTTGGAAATACAAGTGTACACCAAACAAGACATTTTTTTATGAATTGTTAGATAATGTCCACGCATTCATGTATTAAAAGGTAAGCGCAAAAAATTAAAATGAATTCTAGCTGAGACAGCTTGTAAACTATTACCTGCCATTTTTGACTCTGTTATCCTAAATTCACGAAAAAAGATGATGACCTGTGTTATTTGAAGAAAACGGTTTTAGATATGTGTTCTAATATATGAAGGTTTGGCGATTAATATTGACTCGACTATTTTGAATTTAAGAAAATAGGTTGAATGCATATCAATCTTACGGGAATCATAAGGCATGTTTCCGATTCTAACAGTTCATAAAATTTTGAAAATTCTGACGTCATAGGTGTTTCCGACTCTAACAGCTCGCAAACTGTTTTAAAATAGCTTGCGAACTGTTTCATCAAAAAAGTAAATTTTACAAACAAGGTCCTGAGGTAGTTTCGAAGTGACGTCATGGAATACACATGTAAACATTGAATGTTGCATATCTAAAGCAATAAATTGTGTTAAATATTACTGTAAATTGTTAATAAACAAGTTAAATGTATATATAGATTATACATAGGTATAATACACTATTTATAAAGAAACTAAAGAAAAAAATGAAATCAATCAATTATGACAACTTTTCAGTTCTTATCAGCTTTTTCATAATTCAACTATACATTCTTTAATATTTTGTTTTATTGTAATAGAATTATTAAATTCAATTAATACTTTCATAAATTAATCTTCAGACTAATTTTTAAAGAAAAATAAAAAGTTAATTTTCATTGGAGTTTGTTTATATATCGTTTATTAAACAAGGTTCCTTGATAACCAAAAACATGTGCAAATATAAGCCATGTTTCCGTTTCTAGCAGTTCGCAAAATTTGGAAAATTATGACGTCATAGGTGTTTACGACTCTAAACAGTTTGTGAACTGTATCATCAAAAATCAAAATTTTACAAACAAGGTCCTGAGGTAGTTTCAAAGTGACGTCATGGAATATAAATGTAAACATTGAATGTTATATATAAGGCAATAAATTTTGTTTAATTATTTTTATAGATTGTTAATAAACAAGTTAAATGTATATATATACATAGGCTATAAACTATTTTTAAAGAAAAAGTCAAATCAATCAATTATGGCGACTTTCCAGTTGCCATCAGCTTCTTTATAACTCAACAATAAACTTTTAAATATTTTGTTTTATTTAAATAGAATTACTAAATTTAATTAGTACTTCCATAAATTGATCTTTAGACGGATTTTTTAAAGAAAAACTGAAAGTTAACTTCTTTGGAGTTTGTTCACATAAACAGCGGACATTTATTTCAAATTTTTGTGTTTCCTAGCTCTCTAAAACTTTTTCAAAAAGAGTGACGTTTCCATTTTGAAACTTTTAGAATTGGAAACATGTCTATATTTAGTTATGTGGCCAGTATTGAGCAAATATAAAACGAAGAGGTTTTTTAAAAATGTACATCCTCTTTTATAAGAGTTGTCAAATTGGTTTAGTTTCAACAAACTTTTTCTAACATTCACTAGTTCACTTGGTATCTACTATCGTTTAATAAACAAGGTTCTTTGATAACCAAAAACATGTGTTTTGATTATTTTGAAACATGAACAAATTAATCTTATTTCTATTTTGTATATATATGACTCTTATTTCTTGGTCTTGGGTGACAAGAAATAAGAATCATCATTAACTGAAAAAATATTCAAAGTACACACACATAAATTCTTCAATCACCTTCACAAATGAAGATTTATTCAAAGTACACACACTTAAATTATTCAATCACCTTCACAAATGAAAACTTATTCAAAGTACACACACTTAAATTATTCAATCACCTTCACAAATGAAACATGTATATTGTTGCTTATTTATGTTTTAATATTTTACAATAATCAACATAATTGAAAACTTTATTTGCATAACGTTTTATGTATGGTGATTGTATTTTTTTAAATGAACTTTTTATAACATAAAGTCTAACTCGATTATCTAGCACTCTAGGAGCAAAAGTTTTCAATTGAGATCACCTTAAACTTTAATAATGGCAAAATATATTTCAGATGTTCTCTATTACACGGGCTAGTACAAAGACCATTATCTTCCGGAACATTAGTAAAAAAGGTGTCTTACGGAAAGGTCATCAAATTCGCTTTCTTGGACACTTTGGTCAAATTCGTTTGGTTTGTTGGTTTGCTGAACGTTGGTCCTTTGAGATCTAATTTGATAACAGAACATGCTGATGCCATCATTGTATGTGCATATACTACACTATTGAAAGGTACACAATTCTTTACTGCTTGTTTGTAATATCTCTACTATACGTAATATATTTTGTGGACATTAAGTCTCATATCTAAACAATACAGTGTGGTGACACATCAACAGTTCGATATTTTTGTAAGTTGAATAATTATTGTTCTTCCAGATGGTTCGAGTCATGGAAAAGTGAGGGGTCTTTTTTGGCTGTTTCTTGGTGTGTTGTCTTTGCTGCTTTTTGATACAGATATTAGGCAGCATGAAACCCACATCGATGGAAATTATACAAAACACTTCCTATCCTGGATCGGATTAAATGATCATGAGGTAGGACTTTACAAATATGTTGGTATTTCTAGAATTTATTATTTTAATACACAAGTATAAAAATAAATGTATGATAAAGCTCTGATTTAAACACTGTATGTCTCTTGTCTCATACTTTTGAAATGTAACTAAAAATCTCGTATAGAGTTAAACATGTTATGATTGTCACTTGTTTCAGGGTAGCATCGTGATTCTCGTTGTGATGCTCTCCTTGAGGTGCTACACGAACAGTCACATCAGCACATTGGCGCATGAAGTGGGCGGTCCGAAGCGGTTTCATGCGCTCATGTGCATGACGTCAACGGTTCTGCTGGCGCCGTTATCACTAGTCCTAAGTTTTGTCGAGGTGAGTCCTCTTCTGTTTGTTTCACTTTAAAATTTGAATTAATCAACAGGTTCACTAGTTGTTTTAACGAAGTTGTTCGGATTGTCTAAATGTTTAGGCAATTACAGTATGTTGATGAATATTACAGAAATGAGCAATTGGGATTGCCTGGTGGTTGTCCGGTAGGCGTGTAAATGTCGATTTCTTCTTTAATTTGAAGTTTTACAGTAACATTTGCTGAGATGGATTTTCTTAACGACAAACACTTCTTTTTAAATTTAATGGATTTTTTTTAATGAAAAATATTTTGTTAATTTATTGATTAAGCTCATTGTGAATGTTCTTGAAGTTCTACAACAAAGTTTGTTTAACAACAATTAGCTATTCTGATATTTTTAACAAAATGCATTACTTTTTTAATTTAGTGGAATATTTTTGGTTTTAATAAAAAAAAATGTTTTATGAACATACCTAAATTGTTTGGTTAAAGTTTTGGTTAATTTATTTGTAATTCTACAACAAAGTGTATTTAATAATTGTTCATACATTATATGAAAAATTTTGTTTCATGATGATCGTCATTTTGTTTTATAAAAAAAAATAATTTGAATCAAATAATTTACTAGGGTAAATTTACCATTACCAAACTGAAAAAGATGAGTTTTAAATATCGATTATAAAATCACCTTATGACGTAGATAGATAAATTAAATATGTAATGCATGCAAAACGCTTATACTTTAATTTAAGAATACCTTCACAACTTTTATAAATTTATTACTAATTTATTAAACTCAATGCCATGTTTGTTTCCAATTTTCACAAATTTTTTAGACTGAACTTTTGGGAGAAAATTTCTGTAATTAGTTAAAATGACTCAATGTATTTATTTATGTGTATGCATTTTAAAGTGTAATACAGTGTTGGAAATACTTTTCAAAATCAACTGGAATTCGTCAAGATAAAAAATCAAATTGGTCCACCAATAAAAAAAGTTACTAGAACTATGCTTGCTTACCAGATTTTCAAACTTAAACGTCACATTCAGTTTAATTGTGATAATGACCAGAAAAACATAAAACTTTGGCACTGTTTTTATATATTACAACTTTGTAGAAAGATTCTCAAATTGAAGTGTACGTGTTTTAGATACATTAAATATTTAATTTATATATCTACATCAGATGTTGATTTTTTAAAAGTATATTTTTCAGTTCGGTAATGGTAAGTTTACCCTGGTTGTTTTTCGATCCAGCTTTCATGTTACTTGACTTGCCAGCATCTAGTTCTCTTTTCTTGACGAGTCTGTTTGATAAATAGGTTACCTTTTAGCTTAGTTAAAACAGTTATAACAAAGGTTAAATTTTTAGATTTCCTAGTTTTGATATTGCAAACAATAACCACATTAATATTTTAATTTCAGAAAGATTCATTCATCTTCGTGTTGAAGTATATGCCACAGGCATTTGTTGCGGCGTTATTTGTTTTCTTTCTTCATTATTTCATAGAAACAGCTTGTGTTTATAGGTTAGTCAATTTTTCCTTTTATTTACATAGGTAATGGATGTATAAAAATATATCGAACCATCGATAATCTGAATCCATATTGAGTAAAATGTTTAAGCCATTATGAATTTTTTCTACACGAAAAAATAAACTGTATTTTCATCAAAAATTATTTAAAATTTCTTTTATTGGCCGATTCATAAAAATTGGATCTTAAATTTAGTAATTATTTGCAGATTAAATTCAGTGAAGGCAGCAAGAATTGGTACCTTAGCAGTGCTCAGTGGAAACTTGATAGTAAATTATTTTTGGTCGACCTCTAACGAATCCGAAGAAAATGCTACATATTTAAACAAACATTCGTCTTCTGGTGGAATTTACTTGGCTTGTATATTTTTCGTTTTATGTGAGTATGGCATAGTTGCCAATAATGCGATTTTTCACCGAAAAACTTTAATATTATTAAGTGTGAGTTAAACCATAGATTAAATTTGTACTACTTTAATTTATGGTTAAAACTAAATGGTATGGAATGTAAATAAAAATTTAAAGTTTAGTCATTTTTATATAGACAAGTGAATGCTGTCATTATTTTTGCTAAGATCAACTATAAATGGTCTCAATATGTGAAACAGTTAAAGACAAAAAAGATTACTACTATTTTTTTAAATTTCAAAATAATGTCAAAAATATAGTTACAACATTGAATTTGCTTTGTCAATTCCATGTTCTTTACATAAATAATTTTGAATAAAGAAGGAAAGTAATTTACTCCAAGTTTCTGAGGTCTATGAAATAATTATAAAAAGTAAATTTAAATTATTTAGGATCTGTCAGTAATTTTTTTCCAAAGCTCACAAATAAATGTTTATGAAAATCAATTATCCCAATTTAAAAATTAATTGTTTATGTAAAAACAAAGCAGTTTATTTTTTATTTTTTATTTTCAGCAACTCTTCAATTGACATCAAACAAAGATAAGTGGAGATGGGATTATGAAGCAGATGGAATTATTGAAGCTTTACCATTGTTCAAATTCAAAAAAGATATTGATTCCCATTCTCAAACGGTTTTAAATACTATCAAACAAATTCTTTCTGATGAAAATAGTAGAAAAATATTATATTTTCTCTGTTTGAATCTGGCATTTACAGGTATTGAACTTGGTTATGGTATGTGGACAAACAGCCTTGGATTAATATCAGATGGATTTCATATGTTTTTTGATTCTTCTGCTTTAGTAATGGGCTTGCTAGCTTCCCTTATGGCTCAATGGAAACCTTCAAAAAGTTTTCCATATGGTTATGGAAGGATAGAAGTACTTTCAGGCTTTGTTAATGGCCTATTCTTAATGATGATTGGAGTTATGATATTAATCGAGGCTATATCTAGAATGATTGAACCTCCTGAAATAAGAACTGGAAAATTGATGGTCATTGCTTGCATAGGACTTGCTATCAACTTATATGGGATCAAGTCCTTTAGCCATTTTCATGGACATAGTTCTGGTCAATCCAATACTGAAAATCATACACACAGGTCTCATGGTCATAGTCATGCAAATGCCAACATGAAAGGAGTCTTCCTTCATATATTGGCCGATACAATGGGAAGTGTTGCAGTTATTATCTCGTCTTTGCTGATGGATTGGAAAGGTTTGTATATTGCAGATCCTATATGTTCACTTGTTGTGGCAATTTTAATACTAATTTCAGTCATTCCTCTATTGAAAGAATCTGGAGAAACTTTATTATTGAAAGCTCCATTGAGTTTGGTAATTGTTGAAAAAATTTTAAACAAAATTCTTGAAATTGAAACAATCATAAGCTGTGAGAATCCAAGATTTTGGCAACACACATCGGATTTGAATATAGCAAGTATACATGTCACCTGTTCTGGAGAATTATCTGAACAAAAAGTTATACAGAAGGTTAAAACTATTCTATTGGATGCAGGTTTTCATCAAATAACTGTTCAAGCCGAAGTAGACAATGAAATAACAGAAAAATTACTGGAGAAAACAAATAGTTTATCATTCACACCTTCATTTTGGGGTCTTGGAACAATCAAAAAAACTTATTCTCATCCTGCAAGATGCATTAGAAATATATAATTTAATATTTAACAAACTCATTAATTTTACAATGATCAAATTTTTTAAAATAAATACTAATTTAAAAATGGCCCTCTTCTTATCCTTAACATTTGAAGTATAACTGGAATATTAATTATATATAGTAGAATTTTTAAATGCTGCCTCGACTCTGTCTAGATAGATACTGTACTATTGCAATTAAGTCTGGCAAATACAGTTTTATTCACATTGACTTGGCTATGCCAATGCATGTGTTGTTGAGAATAAGTATTTACAAACATTGCTTTTAAATATGGATAATGTTTATCATGCATGTGATATATATATATATATATACAGTATATATATGATATATTTTTTTTATTTGTTTTTTTTATTAGAATATTATACAGCACATTAGCTACAATGGCAAAAAGCG
>JARUHE010340451.1:0-10489 GCA_031471125.1 Archaeomysis grebnitzkii | reverse complement strand
TAATGGCTTGGCGGTATAGCCCGCTACTTTGATAACCATTAAAGACACATACATATACGAGTACACACACAAATTAGGCCTATTAAATGTTGTTATACGTATTATCAATTAATGTAATGTAAAATGATTGTTTAATATTAATTTGAAGAAAAAATCAATGTATTTCATAACATTTGCATTCGAACATTAAATTGTATTAAAAGTAGGCTAACGAGATTTTATATTCAAAATAAAAGTGTGCGATATTTCGAGGTGAAAATTTTAATATAAATTTACAACCGATCCAGAACTGGCCGTTAGCAGAAAATCCGATTGTAATTTGAATTTCGATTTTCAATCGAATAAATGGTGAATCGTATTTCTTCGATGTAAGATCACTCTCGAAGAGAAAATTCTAATATTAAATTTAGAATCGATCCATAATCGTTTATAATGGGAAGATCCAAATTTAAGTTTTGATTCGATTTTCAATTGAATAAAAGATGAATATCCGAATAAGGTACAATCGTATTTCTTCGATTTAAGATCACTCTCGAGGAGAAAATTCTAATATTAAATTTAGAATCGATCCAGAATCGTTTATAATGGGAAAATCCGAATTTAAATTTTGATTCGATTTTCAATCGAATAAAAGATGAATATCCGAATAAGATAGAACCGTGTTTCTACTATTCAAGATCGATTTTAAGATCATATTTTTTTCATTCGTATGGAGACCGGTTGTTCCTTAGTAAAACGATTAAAAATTAATTTAATCGAAGATAATCGGTCATAATTGTAGACTGGGTTGGAGTGGTCTATACAAAAATATATCTATAACAGTTGGAAAGGTATGTCCTAACCGTCACCAATATTATTAAATTAAGTTATGTTTGTTTGGAAACTAGATCACTGCTATCCTGATGTGTCAAGTATAGCATAAGGAAGAAATCATGTAGTGAAGTTATTTTCTAAGAAAATATTCACTACAATGTAAACATATATTAGTCATATAGATAAATTAGTCAAGATGATGATTTCAATTATAACTAACTTATAAGGAATAAATAGTCAGATGAATAGTATTTGACCAACACTTTATTGTAGGCTTGGTCAATATGATTAATTTAATGCTTAAACTAGTCATTATAACTTACCTTAGTTAGTCATGTTGACTATTTTACAAATAAAAAACTAGTTAATGCTGAACTCACCATTAATGTTGCTTTCACTGGCATAATCCTAGTTTATACATGGTTAGAAAATTACCATGTGAATCTTTGTAGACGCAATCTAAACTACTCTCATGCGAGTAGATCGGTAACATAAACTGACCTTAGATTTCTAAAGAACTAAAAGTTTTACAAATGTTTTATATTACTTTGTCATTTTTTGTTAAAATTCATTACCATGTCTAAACTAGAATTATGCCCAAAAAGTTTACAAACAGTATTGAATACATTTATATAAGCCAACTCAAATTAAATTTCTAAAAAATATACTCGTACTTTATACATTTCATTTAAATTGCCAAGACAATTTTTTTTAAATCACAAACTGGCATTATCCTAGCTTAGACATGTGAATGAGTTTTAGCGCAAAGCCATCTTTCATTTAATTAATGGTGAATTCGACATTAACTAATTAATTGTAAAATACATACATATTGCTATTTTTTCCTCACCTACTTAAATATTTAAGTTAATGAATTAAGCACTCTGTAAGTCTGTTTCCAAATATGTCTTATGATAATAACATACCTTAAAAAATATAAATTCGCTCACTTAAACTTTAACGTTACGCGTCCTTACATATATTATTGGACATAATAAAGTAGTTCTTCATTTTGTTTCATCTACTCTATTGCTATTTTTCACCATGAAGTTTTTGTTTCATAGTTTTAGGTTCACATGATAAAGCATGTTTGAACTGTATTGTATTTAAAAAACAAAACACTTCATTTAATATAATCTATCCAATAAGCTTACAAAAAAGTTAGTCATATTAATTAAATTGACTATTTTATGAATATGGCTACTATAAGACTATTATTTGACGAAATCATGACTAACTTTAGACCTTAATAGTTAGTTATGTGTTGACAGTGTAAGCAAGAAAACATTTTTGTTCGATTTTCAAGAAAAATTGTATTTGTTCTTTTTGAAATTCGCACATCTTTTCAAGCATTTATGAACATGTATAAATGTTCGAACATTGGAGGCAATGCAAAATAAATGCCATACAAGACAACGCATTTTCCATATAAGTGTTGTTTTAAAAGAAATTACTCTTTAATAATTAATAGGAACAGATGTCTACGAGATAAGGTCATCATATCTCCCTTCAGTCTAATGAGAGGAGTTGGTTCTTCTGGCGACGGGGTTTCTTCATTTCTAGATGTCTACAAGAGGATGCTAACATCAGATTTATCTTTAGTTCAATGCAATGACTTGTTACTTCTGGCGAAGGGAACTCTTCACTTTTAAAGCTCTACAAGATGATGTCAGCATCAGATGTCCATAGAAATGGAGAGTCTCTGTCGCTAGAAAAACAAGTCCTCTCATTGGGCTGAAGGGACATCTGATGCTGAGATGATCCCGTAGAAATCTAGAAGTTATAAGTCTCCGTCGCCAGAGGACCCACGTCCCCACATTGAATTGAAGGGACATCATATGTTGACTTAATCTCATGGAAATTTAGATGGTAAGATACTTCGTCACCAGAAGAAACAACTCCTCTCATTGGACTGAAGGGACGTCTTATGCTGACATCATCTGGTAGACATCCAGATATGAAGAGTCTCCGTCCCAGAATAACCAAGTCCCTCCATTGAACTGAAGATACATCTGATGTCGATATCATCTCTTAGACATCTAGAAGTGAAGCATCCCCGTCCACAGAAGAACCAAGTCCTCCTAATGGACTGAAGGAACATCTGGTACTCACACCATCTCGTAGTCATCTGTATGTGAAGAGTCCTTGTCGCCTAAGGAACAAAGTCACCCCATTGGACTAAGGGGACATCTGATGCGGACATCTAGAGGTGATGAGTCCCCATTGCCAGAAGTACCAAGTTAAAGTTGTATTTAAAGCTAATCAACTCACACGTTTTTATAAATAATGAAAAAAGAGAGCTGCACTTTCTTTCTAAAACCAAAGAGTAAAGTTTCGAGGCAAATAATAAAAGAAGTAGAGCAGACAATATAATTTCGTTTTTTTAAATCAATTATTCATGATGTTACAATTAAAATTGGATGCAGGTTTACTATGTTCATGAAATAAAAAGTTACAAATAAAATAATGCACATAAACGAAATCAAAAATTGATCAATTTTTAGAGTTTTTTAAATCGAGCCTCATCGCTAATTATGTAAGTTGTCCGTGCAGGGTTGACATTAACTTTAACAAAAGTAAATTATACATTGCTTAATTGGAAATTGATTATTATTTTCTAAATAATGAAAAAAAGGAGTCGCACTTTAGAGAATGACATTTTTCAAAACAAAAAAAAATGTTTGGGGGAAAATAATAAAAAAAAAGTAGAGCAGATAAACATTTTAGTTTTCTTAAATCAATTGGTCGTGCTGTTAAACTTAAAATGAGATGTAGGTTTAGTATGTTTGTTCAAAAAATAAAAAAATACAATGAAAATAAAGCACATAAGTGAAATGAAAAATTATAAAAGTGTATTTTTTCAAACAAAAACGTAATTTGTCTTTACTTTTATTATGGTTGGACATTTCTAAAAAAGTATCTGTAGGATTTGCCCGTGTTGCAATTTGTTTAAGCAAACCTCTATTTTCAGAGTTATTTTCCCTTTTAAATAATGTAAGCAGCCTATGTTAGTAACGTAGACCATCCCCTCCTTCTTTTAAGGAAGGGCATCCTAATGTAACAAATAGTTTGAAATATATGTTCAGATTATTTCTTAAGCTTAAAGTATTATAATTTTTACTAATTCAATTTTTTTAAAGATGACCAGATTTTAAATTTGCTACCTATTTGTATATACACGAACACCATTGAATGAATTATGGTAGAGTGCAACATGTGGAAATTTACATTTATTGACAAGTAGTTAGTGGAGAAAGAGTGTGTTGGTGCCCATTTATAAGGAGAAGGATGGTGTGCTGGAATGTGGGAACTACCTCGGGATCAAGATTTGCTCCCACACAATGAAGATCTGGGAGCGTATCGTAAACGGAAAGCTGAGAGGCGAGGTGGAAGTGTCAGACGAGCAATTTGGGTTCTTGCTAGGATACAGAACAACAAATGCAATAAACATTTTTGACAGATGGCGAAAAAGAATAAAGAAAAAACAGATACGTGCATATGGTATTCATAGATCTAGAGAAAGCGTATAAGAAGATACAAGAGTTGTGGATGTGTTTAAGAAAGAAGATGGTTCCTCAGCAGTATGTACAGCTAACAATTGACATATACACAGCTGTTAGGACCGGAGTAAAAAGTGCATTGGAGTTACGGAGAGTTTTGAAGTTAAGGTAGGGCTACAACAGGGTTTGGCGCTAAGCCCCTTTCTGTTCACAATTTCTTTGATTAGTTAAGAAGAGGGGTAAAGGGGGTGTCCCATGGAGTATGATGTACGATGATGGTGTGGTTATATGCGTAGGTACAAAGTGATAGGTGGAGCATAGGTTAGAAGAGTGGAGGGAAGCACTGGAGAGAAGAGGTATGAGGATAAGTCGGACAAAGACAGTGTATATGAGAGGCGTACATCAGAATAGAGACCATGATCAGCAGGTGAAAGTCAAAATGACAAATAATATGTCTAACTTTAAGTACCAGGAATAAACAATATCAGCAAATGACGGTAGAAGTTACAAGAGGGAGCCAGACGGGTTGGAGGGACTGAAGAGATGTGTCAGGAGTGCGGTGTGATTGTAGAATGCCAGTGAAACTTAAAGGAAAGTCTTTAAAACAGTATTCGGACCAGCTATGATGCATGGCGTGGAGGGTACACAACTCAAGAAAGTGAATGGGAAGAGAATGGATGTAGCTGAGAAGAAAATTATGTGGTGGATGTCTGGAATAACGAGGAGAGACAGAATTCGCAACACATATATAAAAAGAACTGTTAAAGTAAGAAAAAACAGGAGGCAAGATTGAGATGGTATGACCACGTATTGAGAGGAAATATGGAGAGTATAGAGAGGAGGGTGATGGATATGTAAAAGTGAGATGCAGGTTTACTATGTTTGCTTAAGAAATAAAAAAGTTATAAAGAAAATAATGCACATGAAGGAGATCAAAAACTGATCAACTTTCAGAGTTTTTTCTTGATATAACTTTATCGCTAAATATGTAAGTTGTCCGTGCAGGGAGGACATTAACATTAATAAAAATAAATTATAAATTGTTTAACTGGAAATCACTTGCTTTTAGATTAAGTTAAGAGTGTTTTTAAAACTAATTATCTTATATTTTTTTCTAAATAATTAAAGAAAGAGAGTCGCAGTTCAAGAAATTGAATTTTTTTAAAGAAAAATAAATGTTTTTGATCAAATAATTCATAAAATAGAACAGCTAATTAATCTTAGTTTTTTTAAAAAAAATAAATCGGTCATGCTGTTACATTTAAACGAAATGGAGATTTTACTATGTTTGTTCAAGTAATAAAAAAGTTACACAGAAAATAATACACCTGAGGGTGATACAAAAATTGATCAAAATTAGGATTTTTTTCTGAATAAAAAACAAAATTTACCCTACGTTGTCATTTTTTGATTGTTCTCTACTTTTATTACGTTATGGGGTGGACATTTATAAAACAAAACATATAGACTTTGCTCGTGTTGAAATTTGTTTATGAAAAACAGTTATTTTCCCTTACTAATAAGGCCCGCGCATTTCTGAGTGACCAACTTGTAAGTTGATCAGTAACAAAACTTATCCAGGATATGTTAACAAAACGAGTATTTTAACCTAGTATCTTGAAAAAGTTAAAATTAAATATGTACCATCCATTAAATACTCTAAACCACATATAAAGAAATTAATTATTACATCCTACATTAAGAATTAACACTTAAAATCAAAACCATTGAGTCAATAATATTCATAACACATTTTATGGTGTGATGCCATTATAAATATACAATTTTTTATGACCGTTCAGAATAAAAGATATAATTTCAAACTAGTTATACTGTAGATATCATCTGAATTTTTTTTGTAAAAATCTAGTGATATCACTTTTCAATGTTGGCAATTCCATTGTCTACGGGTGTATTAAGAACACAATACTTTCCAAATGCAAATATGATTAAAAATGATCAAAACAGTATTGATTGCAATGAAAATTGTATCAAACATGTATCGTGCGAAAACCTTTTTTTCTCCTCTCCTTATCAGCATAACAAATGTTTGCCTCCAAAAAATGATGTTCAATGTTTCCTCCATCAATATAATGAACATTTCACTTTCATCTTTATGTTGACCTTGTCAACAGCTCATCAACGACTTTTTATGTCATAGCATCGTCAATCATTTTCTCATTTTTATTGAACTTTAATCGCTTATATTTTACATGTTTTATACATATTAACATATCAATGGTAAACAAGTATTTACCATAGAAACTAAATACAAAAGTTGGTGTTATAAATATGATTTTTCATTTACTGTGTTTCAATACAAGACGGTTTTTATATTTTTCCCATAAATACCGAATTTTTTTTCGTGGTTCTAAATTAATAAAATGTAAAAAGTAAACAATTGTTCTCAAATAATTTAATTATATTTATTTGGAGATAGTTTATAATGGGTCTCTACGATGACCCTCCAATGCGTCTCTACATTGACGTTTCAATGAATCTTTATGGTGACGTTTCAATGTATCTCTAATATGGCGTTCCAATGCGTCTCTAGAATGACGTTCAAATGCATCTATATGATGAAGATCTAATACATCTATACGATAACATTCCAATGCGTCTATGATGACAATCCAATTCATCTATATGATGACAACCTAATGCGTCTCTATGGTGACGTTACACTGCATCTCTACTATAACATTCTAACACGTCTATGATGACTTTCTAATGCGTCGCTATGATGACGTTATAATGCATCTATATGATGACATTCCAATGCGTCTCTATGATGGCGTTACAATTATTTCATCATATGACTTTCCAATGTATCTCTAATATAGCGTTCCAATGTGTCTCAAGACGATGTTCCAATGCATTTCTACTATGAAAATCCAATGTGTCTCTAGGATGACGTTCCAATGAATATCTACGATAGTGGTCCAATGCATCTTTACGATAGCGTTACAATGAATCTCTGTGATAACGCTCCAATGCATCTCTAAGATATCGTTCCAATGCATCTATACCATGGCATTCCAATGCATATCTATGATAACTTGCCAATGCAGCTCTACGATGACCTTCCGATGCATCTATGAAAAAAGACGTTTCATCTTATGTGAAGAGGAGTTTTTGATTATTTTTTAACTTTTGTCAAAGTTTAATTGTTTGTTTCAAACAAAATATTATACACATTTTCTTATGTTTGTTCTAGTTTTACCAGTCTTGAGCAAACTTTAAGTGCCTTCTTAAGTAGTTTTTATTTTTTTAAGTTGCTAAGCAGAAAAATGTCAAATTTAAAAATTCATCAGTATTTTCAAAACTAAATAAATTGCAAAAAGTTGAATTCAAATAAGATTCTTGATAAGTTTTCATTTACAATTTGTATAAAGTTTCAACGACTCTCAGAGTTTGACATAAAGTTAACTTTTCTTTTAATTTCATCATAAAAAATGTGCATTAAAAGTTCAACTTTTTCGACGTCTTTAAAACTTTGCTTTCTTATTTCCGCATTGCAATTTAATGGATAATAATAATTTCAACTTTTCAGCCAAATCCTAATGCAAATTCTTAGCGTGTATGTTAAGTCTAAAAGTTACTTTAAACAAAGATTTATTTCATTCGTTTTTTGAAACTTACAAATGATAAAAGTTAAAATATAACATTTGTTGAATATTTAAATACTATGAAATAATATACAATAATTAATTTTTTAATTAAGATTATTGCAAGTTTACTATTCGTATTATTGTGAACAAATTACACAATGTGCATTTATTATTATTATTTTAAATAAATTACACGATGCGGAATTGGACACGTGATTAAGTACATTTAATGGTTTTCCTATGGCAACATTAATTTCCTCGAGTTTATCATTTTACGTTACCAAATAGTTTGACAGCTTATTGGAAATGACAATTTATGAGATAAATTGTTGAAGAAATGATCAAACTTATTGAATAATGTTCACACTATGATGTTCGTCATAATTGTTGGTTTCTTTAATCTATCTAATATCAACTTTGTATAATGTAATTATATAATTATTCAATTAAGCTTCATTCCCTGTTAACTAATGTTTACATTATTAGATGGTCAAAAGTATAAGAAATCTCAAAAAATATATTATAATACAACTTACACAAGCAATTTAAAATTTGAAATAAAAAGGAAATATAAAAATACTATACAGTATAAGTATAAATAAACTGTATTTATTTATTAATAAAATAAAATCTAAACAAAAATCAAATTTCTTATATATATAACTAATTATTGTAGTCCAATTATTTATCATACTAATTTTATCGATACATTAAACGATTTTAATAAAACATTGGAGTCAGATAGATATAATTAATTAACACAATCTCTAATCATTAGCTACTTTCTTTCATATTTCTTATGGATATATTTCATCGTGTATACTTATTAAATCATAAACCTGAGCCAATATTGAAACAAAGTATACTATATTTTTACCAAGTGAACAAGCTAAAATACACTATTTTATTTATTTTCTTGGCTTCACCTCTCAAAACTAAACTAAAACGTTGTATAATATTAAATAGATTATCATGATTATAAATAACAATTTAAGGAAACTAATAGTAATACTAATAACAATTAAAATGATTAATTATAATAATAATAATTTTGTCTTATATAATATTAATTAGTAATACTAAAGTTGAACTAATATTTATTTTCATAAAATAATTACTAATAGTGTCATTTTTAACAATAGTTGAACGAAGAAATGAAAAACAAGGAAGCAAAATGAATTTTTATGAAATATCTATAATTATGTGTGCAAAGTTTTAATATATTTTGTCGGAAAGTTTTGCTAAATTTAAAGATTTAAGAAGATTATAAAATAAATAATAAACAATGTTTTTTCACGAAAACGTAATTACTTTCAAACTTCAAAGTATTGTTATTCTAATTGAATTAACAAAGTTTATTTTTGAATCCAACTTTAATTAAATTATTAATTTATAGTTTTAATTTTATTTAATTTGATATACAGTATATTTTTTGTTATTTTAAATGTTTCTTTTATGTATTAATTTAATTTAATTTGATATATAGTTTTTGTTATTTTAAATGTATCTTTTATGTATTAATTTTATTTAATTTGATATATAGTTTTTGTTATTTCAAATGTATATTTTATGTATTAATTGTATTCATTGTATTAATGTATTAATTGTTTTTTTAATTGTTTCTTTTATGTATTAATTGTATTCAATTCAATTTACTGTTTTAATTTGATTCAATTTATAATTTTAATTTACCATAATTTGACTTATGGTTCTAACTGTATTTAGTTTAGGTTGATATATTTTTTTCATACTTAACATAGTTTAATTAAATTTGATTTATAGTTATGTTATAATTATTTTTACTTAAGGCACGTTTATTTAGTTAAATTTGTAGTTTTAGTTTTGTATAATGTAATTCAGAGTTTTAGTATGAAATATGAAATAATTTAAATTACAATTTGTATTTTATTTAATTTAATTTATTGTTTTTTAATTAGTTCAATTTATAGTTTTAATTTAATATAATGTAATGTATTGATTTACAGCTAGTGTAATACGATTTAGTTTATAGTTTGTATTTTAATTAACTTAGTTTATAGTTTTCATGTTATTATCGAGCGCGGAAACGTAGTGGCGAAGCTGTATATATGGTTTACTTTTCGGAAAATGGCAAAAAACCTGGTGTTGTTGTGTCATCAAAGATTTTTACTATTGACTTTTGACCAATGGTTCTTTAGAATAAAATAATAAAATATTGGCTTTTTAATTTAAAGAATCATGGGATCAATTTTCAATTTCTAAAATTTAAAGTTTTTTTAAATAAAAACATTTTTATTTGCAATATTTGGCAAACCATCTTTTTTTATTTTTCATTTTACAAGAATGTTTATTTATAATGAAATAAAGAATTATACATTTTAAACAACTTCCACTCTATAGGGGAAGTCCGGTATGGTTCGGACGGGTGGATGGTTCGGACAACTGGAATAACTCAAAAATTAACGTACGTGTGGCAACCATCTTTTGACACAATATAAGCGCCAACCTGCCCCACCAGTAGCAAGCCAGAGTTCATCGAGTTAGGTTGTCAAATTTTTGTTAGGTAAGAAAATGTTTTTTTCTTGT
>JARUHE010340450.1:0-18642 GCA_031471125.1 Archaeomysis grebnitzkii | reverse complement strand
TACTGTATATATATATATATGTTATATATATATATATATATATATAAATATATATATATACGGTATATATATATATATATATATATATATATAACATGCATATTTTGCACACTTATATTTTAATGTTATAACCACCAACAAATTTGTGTAAAACTGTAAATTTGCATAATTTTCTGCTGTTGAAGATCTTTACTTTGGGCGATAGTACACAAATGGTGGTTGTCCAAATGGTGATCTGCTCGCAACCTGGCACTGAAGGTGACATCCAACACAAGATTGGATCACCTACACCAAAGGTCGCAGCGATGTGGTTACCAATCCTAAAATGATTCTTTTTAACTTTAATTTATGCTATTCAGTCTTCATAGTAACAATCCATCAGGTAATAAAATGTTAAACAAAAACCTGAAGAAGTCCACTTGTTTGATGCATGTTATCATAATTAATATTTTCCTAATGAAAGTAAACAACCATATTAGTTTTTGCTGGAAGGCAAAGAGTTTTTATTGAAAAGTAATAAAGTATTTTATTTTGCTGTTCTAATATTTCACAAATGCTGTACCAACATAATTGGTACGTTCATATTTTCTTATATTTTACCAGTTAAATATTTGTTTATAACAAATGGTTATTTAACTTTGTTATATGCATAAGGTTTTCATCCACTGGCAGCTCAACTGATATTTTCTAGTAATTTTGTTCTTCAAGAAAACAGTTCTAGAAAACACCAATGGAGTTGTCAGTGTTCAATACTATAAAGGTTTCTTTTAACACAGGTGATAAATTAATCTAATGGATTACTCCATATTATGTTACACTAGTGGTACAAGTTAAGTTAGTTATGTTTTTAATTACTTATACAGGTAACTAGTTAAAATGGAGAAAGCCATTAAACTAATTTATCACCGGTGTTACAAGAAACGAATAAAGTATTAAAAATCCAGGAGATTGAAAAGCATGATAATTTTGATAATTTATTGAGGTTAAGAACATAGACAGTATAATAATTATTGATACGTCTTGCTAAGACTTGGCTAAGACTTGCTAAGACTTGGCTAAGACTTGCTAAGACTTGGCTACTCTATAAACACTAACACTAAGGTTAGGACCGGCGCAGAGGAGCTTTTCCAAGAACGGACAACTTTTTAACTACATTCTAGAAACTGTTCATCAGTAAAGTTATTTCACAATGTATTCACAGTTATAATAATTATGTTAGAGGGAAACCTCTTTTAAATATATAAAAATTATATATAATTATTTATTAAAGTTATATATAATGATTATATTGGAGGAAAGACCTCTTTTAAATATATAAATAGATTTTTATTAAACATGAAACAACAATTGGCACTTAATTATATCAAATAATTTGCCGTTCTTCAGATGTTTCTGGAAAACCATCTCCACTGCGGACCGATCTACCCAAATGAATACCTCCATATTATCCATACCAATACCGGGACTCTTGCCAGTATCTTGATTTTGGCCAACGATTTCAAACAGTAGTAAGGTTTTGGGATCCGGTTTGGAATGTTGTGGTTCTCTGCTCGGAACCACACAACTATTGTACAGTATGGTTGGCAAAACAATTATGAAAATACCATAAAATGGTGGATTTGTCGAGCTGTAATAAATGGACACAGCCACAGAAATATACAATAACTGGAACAATTGTTTTGTGTGAATAAAACAATTGAAATTCGTGATTAATTAGCATAGTTAGTGGTTCAATTTTTTTTGACAGAAAACGATGAAAACACAAAAATATTCCAGTTATGGCAGATTTCCGTGGATTACAATGAGCACAAAACAAAAGTCTGAACAATACATTGTTGCATCTAAACATAATTAAAATATTTAGCAAGAAAATATAGAATAAGAAATCATAAATTATTATGTTCAACTGTCGGCTACATCAAGATAACTATTTACAACTCCTTCTCACTTTCCATATCATTCCTGTGCAATTTCATTTCTTAGCTCACCCCCCATAAAGGGGGGTTGATTTCACCCTCCGATAAGGGGGGTTGGGTACACAGGCCTTTCCATTGGGTTCAGATATTGGTGAATATTTTTTTAAATATTTAAAATAAATTAATAAAATAATGAACGAACTTAACAAAACAAAATATTAAGTAGAATAAAGTGATATCTGAATAGGCCTATTTTTTAGTGCATAAATGAACGAATTATCTGGATATTTATCAATAGGCTTATTTAGATATGACAATTTGGAATTTAAAATTGAAATTATGATCTAATTGTGAATTTAATACTCCTATCTCTTCTCCTTTCTTAAATTGTTTATTTATTTATTGTACATATATAAAAATTATCTCTTATTATTACTATTATTATTAAGTATTTAAGATAATATTCAATTGTATTTATATATTGATATGAAATCTTTTTCTTAAATACTCGTCCATTAAAATTAGTTTATATTGTATAATTTATTATTCTTAAAATTTAATTACAATAAAAACAAAATTTTGGAAGGTTTTCGGAATTAGTTTTTAATATTTATTTATTTTAAAACATTTGTTGAAACTAAACAAGTCGCACGTCGCACATGATTGGACAGAGCTAGACACAGTCGCACGTGATTGGACAGAGCTAGACACAGGCGAAAACAAGAACTTTTAAGTTTTTGGGTGAAGAAAATTTGTACTTTTTGCCAACTTCAAAAACACATTTCTCACTCAATCATTAACCTCTAATTAGGGCACCAAAAGAAGGCAGGCAGTGCCGAGCTATAGCTTTTTCAAGCTTTCGAAAATAGCTATAGCTTTTCAACAAAGTTATAGCTTCTTCAAAAAGCTTTAACTTTTTGAAGCTTTTTAAAATAGCTACAGCTTCTTAAAGCTTTCACAAATACGAACAGAAACCACAAAAACTTCAACAGTCTACTATAAACTTACTTAATTTATCATAAAATAAAACTCTTAATTAATTAATGTTAAATAATTTTCTTTCTCTAAACTCTAGGATAAATTTTTTCAAGGGCATTAACTTGAACACTAAAACTATTTCATAGACATTTCAATTTAAAGAAAACTTTTAATTTTCCTTCAAATTTGAAACTTTTTTCTTGACACACTGAAGCTGTAGGGATTGCCACCTCTTAACATATGTGAGCCGATCCTTTGTTTGACAAACCAATTCCATTAAGTCTTTTATCGATTGAAGATTGAAGAACCCTTCATTAATTGGGTTCTTAATCTTTTATTTGGTTTGTTAACCATTAATTTGTTATATTATTCCTTTATTGGGCATATGAACCATTAATTTGGTATCGTTTTCCTTTATTGGGCATAGGAACTATCAATTTGGTGTAATCATTTTTCAATAGGGTCAGGAACCATTAATTGGGCATTCTTCATTGGATTTATGAATCCTGAATGGGCTTAGGAATCCTTAGTTGAGCAAAGGATTTTCTTGTGCTTAGGAATCTTGCATTGGATTTAGGAACCATTACTTGATTTAGGAACAATATTTGGGATTAATAGATAAGATAAGAACTTTCAGTGATTGAAAGGCCAAAAAATTCTGAAATTTTGGGAGGTCATCTCAAAATTTTATGTGGGTCGACAATAGTACAAGTGAGGTAATCTACATTCAAATAACAGAGTTCACCTCACTTGTGCTGTTGTCTATCCACATTAAACATTTTACCTATACTACAGTCCCATCTTCATCCAATTCAAATCTGTTTATTCATTTGTTGCGAATATAATATTAAAATATTGATTATAATTTTAACAATTATAATTATAAAATTTATTATAATTATAAAATTTATTATAATTATAATAATTATTATAATTATAATAAGTATAATTATAATAATTATTGTTTGCAAGAGAAGTAAACTCCAGATATTTATTGTATGTTCAGTCTTCAATTCTAAATTTCTTGAATCTTTACATTAACTTACAAAGTCATCAACTATTCATTCTTTTATAAAAAAGTTGAAAGTTTTTTGAATTTTATAAATTAAATTAGACTTTGAAAACATTTTTGTTATTGCTTTGAAAATTTTGTTGAAATTTAAAATGGTTTAAAGACTTGGAACATTTCTCTTGCTCGTCTCATTTATATTATAAAGATATACAATAATAATGTATCTTTCGTTTGAAATTGTTTATAATAAGTTTATAATAGATTTATAATAAGTTTATAATAAATTTATAATAAATTTATAATAGATTTATAATAAATTATAGAAACAATTGAATTATGCACAAAATTTGGAATTTTTTTGTAAGATTTTCTGGAACAAATCAACCAAACAAACGACGGCCCCGAAAAACAAACATTTTTTAACACATTCCGAAATTCGCCCAAAAATGCTTCCCTGTTTTCGACTCTGCCTTGCCTAACCTAAGAATTAATTTGATCGTTGCCTTCAAACAAGGCCATAATGGATGCCTCAATGGTAACATTCAATGGATGCCTCAATGGTAACATTCAATGGATGCCTCAATGGTAACATTCAAGAATTAACAAAAACTCAAAATATTTTAAAGATGTTTTTCAAAATTCAAAACTTTTTAAGAAAAAAATGACAAAACAAATTATTTTTTGATATCATCCATTACGACTTCATTTATTTTAGGCGCCATTTTTTTATATCTTAGATTGTCTTTGAAGTAATTTAATTCAATGTAATTTAATTTAATTCAATGCAATGTAATTTAATTTAATTGAGTTCAATTTAATTTAACATAACTCAACTCTTGTTTTATATTTTTTGTTAAGAAAAATGAAACTAATTTAAAGGAAAATGTAAGTTAGTTTATTTAAAAAAAACAAAAACTAATTTATTATAAAATAATTCCAAACTATTTGTTTTAAATTATTGTAAAACGCAAATAAATCATTATTAACAAAGTCATAAACACTTTTTGTTTTATATTATTTAAATAAAAAAATATTTCTTAATAAATAATTTATATTATGTTTTATGCATTGTTCAATTTTATCGTTTATTAAAAAAAGATGAAAATAAAATATAAGAAAATCAACTTTGTTGACTGTTTACAAAAATAGATCAAATATTTAACACAACATGAAATAATTACACAATATTTTAAAGCATTTGAAATCATTATCAAAATATTTTTTTTAATTTTTGGGAAAAATGTTAATTTTTTGTTGACTTGAAAAACTTTTATACAAAAAAAAGACTTTTTAATTAAATTTATAAAAAAAATTTCCTTCATTATTTTTTAAAGGGTTTTATTGCATTAGGTTTTTTCATTACACATTTTATACAAATACTAAATTAATTGTACTGAAAGTTTTTTTATAAATACAAACAAAAAAATAATGCAAACAAATATTAAACATTTTTTAAGAAAACTTTCAAAAAATCTAAAGCTTTAAAAAATATTTTGAGAATCTAATGGGAACTATTCATTTATAAAGTAATTTTTTTCTTTAAAAAATTATTTATAAAGTAATTTTTTACTTTAAAAAAATTATTTATAAAGTAATTTTTTTACTTTAAAAAAATATTTATAAAGTAATTTTTATTTTTAATAAAATTATTTATAAAGTAATTATTTTAATTTAAAAAATTATTTATAAAGTAATTTTTTATTTTTAAAAGAATTATTTATAATTTTTTTTTTATTTAAAGAAATTATTTATAAAGTAATTTTTACTTTTTAAACAATTGTTTGTTAAGTAATTTTTACTTTTTATAACAATTACTTATAAAGTAAATTTTTACTTCCAAAAATTACTTATAAAATAATTTTTTACTTTTAAAAAAATTATTTATAATTAAATTGTAATTTAATTAAATATATAAATGATGATCAGTTACTACAAACAAAGTTCAATATTTTATGTTTATACATTTTATTTTTAACATTTTATTTCCGTTATTTATAATATTTTCATAAAAAATTATATTTTATTATTACAATTATAGTTATTATTATATTATTATTATTATGTTGAACAAAAAAATAATATTATTATATTATTATTATTATGTTGAACAAAAAAATAATATTATTGCAAGCTACAAAACATTTTTGGAGATTCTAAAAATTAGAGAAACTTTTGTAAGTAAAATGGAACAAAAGTGAAACGAAAAGTTTGGTTAAATTTTTATAAAAATAGAACTTTTTTATTGAGCTTGAAACAATATTACTTTTATTTGCTTTCGCCTTAGAAATGCCTTGCATAGACTAGTTTTGTATGGGCATAGCTGCTGTCATTATATAGAAAATATATATATATGTTAATATATATATATATATATTAATATATATATATATATATATATATATTAATATATATATATCATTATATAGAAGTTCTATATTGAACTAAGATAGAAATGTATGCTATAGATATAGCAGATATTACACACCGTTTGAGCAATTTATAAACTTTCTTTTTACAAACAATAAAGTTTTAAAAAATAGAAACAAAAGTTTTAAAAAATAAAAAGAATAGTTTTAAAAAATAGAAACAAAAGTTTAAAAAAAAAATAAAGTTTCAAATATAAAAAAAATAGTGTCACGTTATAAGAAAGTTTTAAAATTAAATGCTTGTTTAGTTACAATTATAAATTTTAGTTTTATAATTATAAATTTTAGTTTTACAATTATAAATTTTAGTTTTATAATTTCTATTAAAATAATTTACAACACAAAAGTATTGAACATATTTGTTCATAATTTTTATAGTTAATAAAAACTTTTAAAAACTAAAAATAAAAAAAAATTTGTAGTCCAAACTAAAAAAAACTAAAAATTTTGATTCGAACATTTTTGAATATCAATTTAGAAAATTTTTCTATGTACAAAAATTGTTTTCTCCTTCAAATAATGGACAGACAATAGTACAAGTGAGGCAAGCTATACGTTATTTGAATGAGAGTTACCTCACTTGTGCTATTGTCCATCCATACAATGCCATAATAATTCCAGCAGCATGACACCATTCATTTGATGTGTTTTACAATAATAATAATTCTGTACAAAACAATGATAGACTCGAACGCTGAGACCGAATCTATAAAAAATATATTTTTTCGCAATCATGATCGCCAACTATGAAAGAATTTTTCTACAAACTAAAATTGAAATAAAATCTTAAAATTATCCCCAGTGAAAGAAGACGATTTTTTTTCATAGTTGAATGTTTGTATTTTGGGCAGAAATAAAGAATTCTGTAAAAATTCCTCGTAACAATTGCTTCTTAAAATTATCCAATTGAGTAGCCATTCCAAATTGGAGGACTTCAAAGTCATCTTACAAATAAAAAAATAAACTAAACAGTTTGCAGATTGTATTTACAAGAAAAAAAGTATAAATAAGCCATCTAAAAGCAACACTTTTTATTACTATTTTAATCTTTAAAACTACATTTTCTCAAGTCTTTTCAATGAGTTCAACATTGTATTTTATGCTACGATTTATCATCATTCTATATGAGATCAAAATATCAACATAGGGATTTGATCAAACCTATGTTCTTTGTAGTGTTTACTTTGTCAATATGAAAATACACTCTGAGAACATTATTTGAGATTTCATCACTAAAACAAATTTATACATTTCACAAATGTGCAACAGTGTGGTTGAAAGTAAGACTAGACTTAGTTAAGCTTCTCGTGGTATGGCTACCATATGGATTCACAATAGCACAAGTGAGGTAAGCTGTACGTTGTTTGAATGTAGGTTGCCTCACTTGTGCTATTGTCGATCCTTTATAACACCATATTAATAAGTATAAAATGTAGAGTTCAGCGGAGGTCAAGTGCCGTCAGACCAGGGTGTGTAGGGACCATGAACCAGATACATTGGGTTGTGTCGGAGCTGAGAAAAGGTTGGCGTGGTGTGCGTTGGAGGAGTGTTCATCATCTGGCTGGTGTCGTACTGCATCCCAGAGTGGCCGTACTGGAGCTGTATAGGCAGTTGCTGAGAGCCGGGACTGTAGGGAGGCGTTAGGCCATACGGAGATTCAGGAACATTCGAGGGCTGTTGATTGAACGACTTCTGCATTTTGGAATACATGTATTGCTGTTGTTGCTGCTGTTGCATGTTGCAAAATGCAATATTTTGTTGTTGTTGAGAGGGCATTTGTGTATTGTAAAGTGGAGGGTTGTAAGGACTTGCTGCAGGAGTGTTGTAAGGATTGAACTCTTGCATGGCAGGATTGAAAGGAGGCATATGAGTCCGTGGGTCAGATGGATGAGTATTATTAATATGGTAAGAATGATCTATGTGATATCGGTCTTCGTTCATATTAGAATGGAAAATATTCGGAGAAGGAGTAATAATGGCACTATGTGGAGTGCCAGCCATAGTAAAGGCTGGGTTATGTTGTGACCTTTGTATTTCAGACGGACTAAAGGTGTTACTTCTTTCTATAAACGAAGGAAGTTGTTGATGGTAGTTGGCGTAACTTATTGGAGGAGGGATAAGATCGGAATGGGACGGTATACGTTTTTGTTCCTCATGAGGAAACACAGGAGTGCAACTATTTGGTACAAATTTATTTTCTTGTTTAGGAACTTTGAGAGTATTCACAGTATCAGGTTGATCCTTAGAAACCTTCCTGGGTTTTTTAACATTGTTTACCAATGCAGTACTGGGTGCAGGTGGTTCTTTACTATGTATAGTGCCATCTTCATTGAACACAAAGCCATCTTTCATCATCTTTTTCTTTTTTCTTGGTGATGGTTCCATTTTACCTTCACGTATCAAACGTTCATCTTCGGATCGTTTTCTCTCCATCTTCTCTTCAAGCTCAACAAGTCCGTGATTTCTGTAAATAAGACTTTTGTGCTGGTAGAATACAAGACTGATCCTTTTAGGGTCTCGTCTGTCAGGATTTTTTAAGGCAGTAGTTGCATGCAACTCATGTTTTGCACATTCAAATAGCACCGAACCATGAGAAAGCGCGATGGCCACTCCCCCAACATTCTTATTTGAAAAACTATCCAAATTATCACTATACTTGATGATTGTACTCGGCTCTTTTGGCATTTTGTTTTCTACAGGAATCGGTTCCGCCATCATATGATGACCCATTGGCTGGTTGGCATAGGGATTGCCAGGCGAGGTGATGGAATTAGGCGAAATCATTGGGTTTTCAACTGTCGGACAGTTCATCATCCCATAATTGTTTGGATAGTGGTTATATCCCGATAGATGTGGAGCCCTGGGTGAACATGACCCATGAGGGCTTTGCTGATTGGTGTTCATGAACGGCGAATCACAACTGTTGTTGTACGGAGAAATTTGAGGAATCTGCACCGAAGTGGTGGAGATACTTGGAGAAGGAGGAGGAGCTATGTGGTGGTCGGTTTGTGTAGACGGAGACATTGAATTGTTATCATTTTTAGTGGAGAAATGAGACAGCCCACTAGGAGAAGCTAACGGAGACGGACAAGATGATAAAGGAGACATTACTGTCTTGGATGATATGGGAGAAGAGGCAGGAGACATGATTTTCTTGGGTGCAGGAGAAGCAGGCGGAGGCATATTGGAGGAGATATTTTCTCCATAAAAACGGTTCATGTTTGGATTCATCTGAGACAGCGCCTGATCATGGAGTAGCGAAGGAGAATTCGTCGAAGAAGTTGAATGCACCGCTAATTCTGCAGATTTATTATTGGCATTCATATCATTGGGTTTTCTGGCGATGTCGGTCATCGATGGGGAATCCAGATCATTTTCACAAAGAATATTATCGAAATAGCTCGCCTTGTCGGCCAACCCATTGTTCTTAACGTCGTTTTCGAACTCCTCCAAAAGCATTGTATACTCCTCGAGAGACTCACAATCATTGAAAATATCTCCAAACTGATTCATGTCCGGCAGCAAATCCGAATCCAACTCCAGTGGTCCGAGGGAGTCTTTGCCAGACATCTTGAGCAACACATCTCCTCCATCGAACGAGGCTGTTCTTTTTCTCCCCTTTGGGTTCAGCAGGGCCGAGGTGGATTTCGACTTGCCCCTCCCCCTTCCCCTCCCTCGCATGGCTCCACGGGGCAGGGGGAGGCCTCTCGCCAATAGGTTTCTCGCTCTACAGGACAGCAGCGGTTCGGACCTCAGTCGAATTTCACATGGATAGCTGAAAAAGGATGGTTGTTAATCACTCACTCAAACACCGAGATTGTAATATTACTATTGACATTCAATAAAAACAATTCATACATATAATAAAAAATCGACTGACAATAGATAATATCTAACACTCCACTAGTAAAAAAAACGAAACCAATTTTCCTCTCACCTGTTTAGCACCTCAAGAGCACCAGTCTCCATCTTCCTCTGGAATTGGCTGTATCCTCCGTCCTCGTCCGAGGGATCCAGCACATACAGAGGCAACACATGCAACTGCTCATCCTCGGGCTTCTCGAAGCCTCTGTGTTTGGTGAGAGTAGCCACGACCGTCGAGCCGTTGTTCATGTTCTGCTTGTCCTTGTGTGCGTGCGCGCAGAAGTCCAGACACGCCGTCACGCCTGTCCAAGGTCGACCCGGCTCGTGGCCTAGACGACACTCGAGGCTGTCCTCTTCCAGGCTGATCTGGTTCTCGTAGGAGTCGGGTGCGATGCGCTTGTATAGAGGTGCGAGATCGGTGGCCAGTTGCTGCATCTTCATCTCAACTTCCCTTTCCTGAGGAGGTTGGTTATGATGGTTATAATAATAATAATAATAATAATAATAGTAATAATAATAATAATAATAATAATAGTTATACAAATAGTTATAATCATTAATTAAACCAATTGTTAAAGAAATCAATGCACATTTATAAGAATTAATAATGATTTATAATTAGAGAGGTTTTTTAATTATTAACGAAAATTTATAAGAACTAATAAGAATTTAAGAAAATTTATAAGAATTAATTCAATTTTTTAATAATTAATGAGAATTAATGAGAATTGTCATGAATTAATAAGAACAATATGACATTAAGAAAACGTAAAAAAATATCCTTGAATAAAATTAGATTGACTCTCTTTGCTGTGAGAGATCGTTCAGGTGTGAAATAATCAATGGACATGTGTTAATAAATTTTTATAGCATTTAGTTCACTGTTTCATCAACTATGTTTTACAATGAAAATCATGAAGATTTATTTTTTACATTGATTTTATGTAAAGCACAACTGAGAAGAAAATTATTAGGGCGTTATACAAATTCTAAAATTACATTAGATTAGATTACAAAAAAGCAAAAATTCATTACCTCTTCCTCATCAAGGAGTTTGAACTTTCTGGTGGTTCTGCTTCGAGCGAACTTGCACATGTTATAATACATTGACCACGAACATCCAAAACTGAAGGATGCTCCACACGTGTCTTTGTCCAGTCCTTGGCAAATGCATGTTCGGTCTTCATTCGTTCCACACCTGAGACCAAAAACAAATCATTCCTTTGCAATGCAGATTAACATAAATAATTGGAGGACTGAGAAGCAAAGCAGCCCATCAACAATGGAGTTACTATACCACTTGGCATATTTTGGCTCTCAGCTCGTCAGTGGAGTTACTATACCACTTGGCATATTTTGCTTCTCACCATACAATCATACATAGAATAGAATATCATCTTTAATTATACATAAGCTGGGATATAATTTTGATGAAAAGTATTTTTGACAAATATGATGTAAATTTTATTTGTTTTTTACTTGGTTATATCAAGAGAATAAGAGCTCCACTGATTTGTTATATGTGAACCTATAATAAGAAAAAGGAAGGATGTAAAATGAAACAAAATGAAAACAACAATTATAAGAGAGTTTACAATTATTTTGAGCCATTACACAGCTGCTTATTATTTTGTAAATAAACTTTGTTTTATCACTGGCAACGTTCTACTAGTAATCTATTAGTTACTAGTATTTACTAGAAATTTTTAAAATTTATCAGTGGTTTTCATTTTCAATAAAATATGTTAAGCAAATAAACCTTCCAGTGCACGAAATTATCAAGAAACGTTAATGGGAATGCATTTTATGCCTCATATAAATCGACAATAGACAAGTGAGGCAACCCACATTCAAATAACACAAGTGATGTAACCCAAATTCAAACAACCTCACTTGTGGTTGTACTTTTGCCAATCTATACGAATATCGGAGGTCTAAAGCTTACCTTCTCTCAGTTGGCTGTCCATATTTATTGAGTTTGTAGACCAAGGTGCTGTACAGGTCATCGGCCACCACTTGAGGAATTCCTTCCCAAGCAACCTTCGCCACGACGATCCACGCTGCCTTGCACACGTGGAATCGTCGGTTCTTCACGATCACCAAAACCTTTTCACTCGGACCAGCTCGCCTGATGATCTGGAATTCATTTTTTATTAACATTTTTGGAGATTTTGATGAAATTTTATGAATAATATTTGACGCATATTTTATTTTCATTATTGACGAAATGTAAAAAAATATTCTAAAAACCATCACAGTTATTGGAAACGTTCATATGTTTTTATATAATGCAATTTGAACCTTGGACCTTATTTTGAAATTTGACAAAATGTATACAACATAGTTTTAAAAACTATAAATTTAATATATAAATAAAAAACTTTTGTACAAAACTTATTTCAGATAAAAGCTTTATATTAAAATTTGACAATTATGTTATTAAAGCATGGATGAATATTTTTAAAATTATAACATTTATTATAAAGATATTTTAAACAATACAATCATTTTATAAATTAAACTAAACAAGCAAAAATTGTATTTTTCAAACCATTAAACTCAATAAAAATATATTTTAGACAGCAATCATATTTTTTAGACAGGGCAACAATATTTTAGACCGAAATTGTATTTCTTAGGTAGAACAAAATTGTTTTAGACAGCAATTGTATGTTTTAGATAGGAAAAACATATTTTAGAAATCAATTCTATTTTTTAGATAGCACAATATTATTTTAGAATTTAATTTTAGAGAAGACAAAACTAACCCATTTGGGGAGTGGACATCCGCCGTCAGTCTTGCCCTCTTTGCCGGTGTAGGCGATCTTTTCTATCCTCACTTCCTGGCCTTTGTAGCCGGTCTGCTCTTCGATTTCCTCTCGCAGTAGCTTCAGGGTTGTCGCTGCTCCCAAGTGACTGTAGACAGGACCACTGTCAGGCGCGTCTGCAATGAAAAAAAATTGTAAGTATTGAATTGCACCATTTTGTTATTATAAATACAGGAATGGGCAATTTTGCTGCACTAGCATCTACATAACGTCAAGTTATGTATGCTTAAAACGTGTATGTTGGTGTTTCTGTACAAAATTGTTATTCAATATTAAATAATTATCAGTTTTATTAAAGACAAACCGTTGAAAAAAGTTTAGATATTTTGGCAAATGTTTTAACTTAATATGAATAATCATGAACTATTTATGAACTGAGATACGCAAATACAAGGTTCTCAGCGCATGATTGTTAATCATTCGGCTCAAAAATAACAATGCATGTGTTCAATAGTAGCTAAGTTCGTCAGAAAAGATTTTCAAACTGTAGTGACTGTAACGAATAATTGGAGGCTGAGGGGCAAACAAGACTTACTATACCACTTGCATTCTTTGCCGTTCAACCCTCCCATTAGTCCACTAACTCTTGCTAACAAGCTTAGACACTACTGACCGCATGCAAAGTAAGTGAAACATTTCACACCTTCTAGACCTAAAATGAATTACAGATGTGCTTACCAGAGGGAACAACGCACGAGCACTGCGGCACTAGCAGTTCGTTCAGTCGCAGAAAACATTTTCTTTCTTCCTTCACTGTCTGCTCTTGGTCTTTGGGTTCGGCCTTTATGAACGGCAAGGTCGGATTCGTGTCCATGGCAACGAATTCTTTGGTATTTTCTTGTTTAATTTGTACATTGGTTTCATCAAAATAGATTGGTTCTGTTTTTATCAGAGGAGTTTGTACTGTTTTGGCACAAAATTCTTTGTTAATGTCGATCGTTGAAGAAAGAACGTTTTTATTTGTAATTGAGCTGAAGGGTTGAGCTTCTTGTTTAATATCCACATTGCTTAATGCATTGTTTTGGGACGCCATGGATAGTTGGTGTTTCTCTTGTTCTAAACTAACAGATTGTTGACTAAATTGAGCATTTTTTACTGGATTCTTTGGGGTTTGGTTAATACTGTATTGACCAGGTAAGAGAAGGTTCCTCTCTTTACATTCTGCTGCAGAAATTCCTTTCGCTTCCAGATATTGCTCTTGTAGACGCCTTTTCATGGCTTCCAACGATGAAATTCCACTTTTCTGTTGACACTTATCGGTCAGCGGAGCATATTTTTGTTCCAACGTTCCTGGTATTTTTGTTGCTTCATATTGAGACACATTTTTATTCTCGCAATGCATGTTCGTTTCTTTCTGAAACTGATTGTTAGGACACTCCAAATTGTTTATCGTTTTTGTTGAATCAGACACAGCCGATGGTGAGGGACGGTGAGAAACCATGGTAGTCTGGGGATGTGAGGTCGCAGATGCAGTTGTTGTGATAGTTATTGTGGCTGTTGTCTGCTGGTTAGATTGGTCTTTAATTTTCGTGGAACTTTGTTCAGAAGATGAAAAAGTTGAAAAATGAGCAGGTTGGTGAGTTTCTTGTTGCTTCTGCAACTGATTTGGATGAATATGAGAATGAATTTGTTGAAATTGTGATTTTTCATGTGATGGAGGTGAATTTTTTGATGCATCAGTTTGCATTGGCATTCTTTGGGGTTGACATGATCCTATAACAAGCTTAGCATTATTGTGATTGTTTCTGAATTGGATTTGTTGAACGTTTGAATTTATGTAATTATTTGCACTTTGAGTAACTTTACTAAAATTATTAAAATTGTCAGACATCCGAGGGAAATTGGCAGAGCCAAGGGATGAGTTGGAAGGACTACTCAAGGGAACCACGCTGCTTATCACATTGGTAGATAAGGATGAAGGTGTTTCCATTCCTCCAACATTTTTTCGTGTGTGATTGTTTTGCGAAAACCTAGAATTGGTTGTTCTAGCACACGTAGGTCTGGATATTCTGAGACCTAATCCCCTGACCCTGCCAAGCCGAAAATCCGACCCCTGTTGTGGGTTGCTATCCTGGGCTTGGTTTTCCTCTGGACTATCAGGAAAGTCGTACATGGAGAGATCTTTGCTGCAAGTGGTGGCAGTATTATGCAATGCAGCCAACGCAGAAGCTGAACACACTGGAGAGGTTGTCACAGGGGTGCTGATGCTGTGCAGAGACACACAGGATGTCGAAAACGGAGGTTGGGGACCGTCCACTGTGGAAGAAGGCGTCGTCCCCGGGTCAGGAGGTTCAGGACCTAAATTGCTCGCAGCCGCCTCTTGACTACTGCTTGTAACGCTACAACTAATGCTCGAATCAATGCCACTTTCCGGAGCCGTGGAAGAAACCACGTTTTCATTATCAGGAATATTTTTGGTCACAGGTTGTCCCACGCGGTGCGCGGTCGGTGTGTTCTCTCGGCAAGACGTTTCTCGGTCGTCACTCGCAAGAGAGGCCGAGGAAGATATGGCGCCGTCGCCGCCCTTGTCACCGGAAAAGATGGGGCGGACCGCAGAGTCCGGGCCAGACTCTGCGGTCCTACAGGCTAAAAAATTCTGAGCCATTTTCAGAGATTCCTGCATTTGCACGTCCGTGCTGGACACGCTGGTCACGGCGGCCACGCTGCCGGAAAAGCGCAGCTCCCCCAGAGGAGGCGACTCGGTGAGGCCCGGGCCTGGTGAGAAGGCCGAGCCGTTGCCTTGCCTGGACATGATCATGTTCTTCAGTCTGCTTTGGACGCTGCTGTTGTTGGAGTTTCCATTGACAGAGGTGGTCGTGCTCGAGATGCTGTTGTGAGGACTCGCTTGCGGCGGAATGGCCAGCCCGGCTGATTCCTGCGGGTGTTGGGATGGGTAATTAGAACCTGCCGATGATGGTCCTCTGCAAACAAGTTGTTGGTGTTGAGGCGCTTGTGTTTGGGAATGCTCGTGGTTGTGTTGCTGAGGATGTACATGGTGTGGAGAGGCCATAGTAGTCATGGTATACCCTGGTCCAACTGGAGATGCTTCGGGAGCCGAGACTGCGGGTGAAGAGAGCGGAGATTTGAACATTCTTTGTTGTTGCTGTTGTTGTTGTTGTTGCTGCTGTTGCTGTTGTTGTTGCTGCTGTTGCTGTTGTTGTTGTTGTTGTTGGGCTGCTTGCTGTTGTTGCGCTGCTTGCTGTTGAGCTGCTTGTTGTTGTTGCGCTGCTTGCTGTTGAGCTGCTTGTTGCTGGGCAGCCTGTTGCTGAGCTTGGTGTTGCTGTTGGGCATATTCAGCAGCTTGGTAAGGGTGCTGATGGGGGGACGCGCCCCCCACTATCCCGTTTCCCTGGCCATGCGGAAGGAAACCATTGGTAGGTCCATTTGGGAACCCCTGGCCGGAGGATGTTGGTCCTGTCTGAGGGGAAAAGTGTCCTTGGGGGACATAACCAGCGACAGTTTCCCCGTTGGGGGGCGGGTATTGACCATTGAAACCATTATTGTATTGCGAAACTGGAATAGCAGTTGCAGGTGCAGCCGCGCCAGGGGCATAGCTATAGACATGACCTTGCCTGGGCTCGAATTGGTTGAATTGGTGAGGGGGAGCCGGAGGTGGGGCGTGACCCATAGCAGAAGGGGGCAACCCAGGGGGGTGGAAGGCCCCCCATTGGCCTTGAGGGGGCGCGTCACCTGGACCCCAAACCGCGTTGGGGAAACGTTCTCTCATGTGGGGGAAGGGAGGCATGTCAGGAGGGGGCAAGGGGGCCTGGTCCCCTAAAATCGGGCCCGTGAAAAAGGGGGCCATGGGTGTCATTCCATTGCCTCTTCTGTCCATTTTTTCTCCTCGTGGGGTCTGGAAAACAAGAAAAATATTTTTAAATTTTTTTCACTTTATAAACTATCACTTTATTTTTTAAATTTTAAAACTTGCTTTAATTTTTAGATAATTTTCATTCTATTTCTAAGTATTTTTATTGTGGTGTTATGAAACAAAAAAAAGCGAACTAACTTATTTTAGTTTGTCAAAACATTAATTATTTAAAACATTAATTTGAATTAAAAACTAACGTATATGCAATAAAAATGAACTTTGAGCTTTACTTTAAAATATAAAAAAATAAAACTTGTAAATATTGTTTTGCATTTGAAATAAAAATCAATTCAAAGTATAATCTTATTTGTAAATAATTTTGGCTTTTGTATTGTTATTAGAAAAGTTAATAAAAATATTGTGAGCATTTTGCCATACTTATTGTTATTACATCATATGTAACAATACAAGTACACCGTTTTAGCATTGTCAATATTTGTATATATTTCAGGTAAGTCTATAGGCCTATTCAAAGAACTATTTAACTGTATTGTTAAAATTTATCTTTATTACATGGTTTGATTCTTAGCCTATTTCACAGGTAAAATCTTTTATTATTCGTATTATTATTATTATTAACAGGTAAAAATTATTATTATTATTAACGGAAGTTTCTTTTGTGTAGGGTAAACTATTTTATTTTTATTAATATACAAAAAAAATAAATGTTCACTGAATTTATGAGAATTTTCAATTGTTCATCTTCAATTTTTGGTCCTACATTGTTTTTTTTTAGAAATATTAATGAAGCATTTTATGTTGTATGTAGAAATAATTTTAAAAAATTGGTTATGAACATAATGTTTAATTCAGTATCAGGTATAGAAGAAACATTAGAAACATTGGTATGTTAGTCTTATACGACTTTAATATGAGTATATACGACCTTGTATATAAATCATATACAATGCAAATGTCCAAATATTGTTTGTTTTCATAATGAAAGTCTCTTCACAATCTCACAGTATTGGCTCTTTCGCAGAATGTATTTAACGTCAACTTTGTCAATTCATCATGACATAGTTTTAATTAAAGATAGTTCGAAGATGATACCATACAAAGACCACATCGATAAAGCGACCACTCGATAAAAAGAAAACTTCGCTAAAACAACCAGTCGATAAAACGAACATGGAAAGTTATTTCGCATACCTTTATCATACAACTTTAGGTCAACTGAAAAATTTTAAATACTGGTTATCATTGCCAGATATCACAAGATTTTTTTTCGCCATAATTGAATTAATTATATTAGAAATTGTTTATTCTTGTTAATTATTTCCAAACTAACCGAACATTAAAGCAATGCTATGGATACAATTACAATTAGTTATCACCAAACAATTGTTTACTGTGTTTTGTAACTATAATTATTATTTTTCATGTACAACCACGCCAACATATTTAACACTAGAGCCTGAAGGCACAATTCGCCACATGTACGTAAGGGTCATTTTCATTACTAACTCCAATGTAATTTAACAATTAACTCAAAAACACATGAAATTCAGAGGTCAAAAAAATTATTAGTTATATCATGATTATCCACTTTCTCTTGCCTTATCAATTAAATATTTTATTTTTTCCTTTATGTATATATAGTATACGTCTACATATATATATATATATATTTATATATATATATATGCATATATATATATATATATATATATATATATATATATATATATATATATATATCTGTGTGTGTGTCTATAAAATCATATATTTTAATATCTTGGACTTC
>JARUHE010340439.1:0-10489 GCA_031471125.1 Archaeomysis grebnitzkii | reverse complement strand
ATCTGAATGTGGAACCGAAGATATAAAACTTGTGCATTTCGTGGAGAATTGAGTAGCGAACAGATCGATTTGAGGTACAACTCCAAATTTTTCGCAGATCCTTGAAAATATAACGGAGGATAGTTGTAATTCGGAGGGCATTATGTGGTGTTCGCGAGATAAAAAATCCGCTAAAACATTCGCCTTCCCTGGAATGTGATGGATTTCCAGGGTCGAACCTCTTGACGCTAACACCTCCTGAATCTTGAGTGCAGTGCTGTGCCGAAAGGCGTTTTTGTGTGTGCCTTTCTTTTTTATAACCGAGACTGCTGTTCTGTTGTCCGTAAACACCGCTATATGATCCAGATGAATGTGTCGACTGAACTCCTGTAATGCAAGTTGAACCGCCAACAGCTCCTTTTGGTTGATATGCATACTTCTCTCTTCGGTGGTCCACAGCCTTGAAATCGTCTCTTGACCCTTGGAGTTTTCCAGAGTGGCACCCCAACGCCCTTTGGAGGAGTCCGTTCTTATTGTTAGTGATGGCAGATTTGGCTGGATGGATCTCGGGCGGTAGTTCTGAGGCAACAACCACCGGGAGACAATAAGATCGAGGCTTGCATGTTTTGGAATTTGACGGTCTCTGGGAAAATTAAAATGAAACTCTTTATTTAAATACTTTATAAGATCATGCAGATGCGACCTCCCGTTTGGAATAAAGTTTGTTAAAAAATTTAAGGAGCCCAAAAAACTCTCAATTTCACGCTTCGATACTGAACGCTTATTCACGAGAGATCTTGCCTTCTCTATACACTTCATAACGTTGAGTTCCGTATTAGAAATCGTCATCGCAGCGGAATCAATTTCCACTCCTAAGTATTGGAACTTTTTAACGGGCTTTAAAATACTTTTCTTAAAATTTACGGTAAAACCAAGGAGCAACAAAAGTTTCAGAGTAATAGCTGTATCAGACAAGGTTTTTTGAAATGATGAACCGATTACTAAGATATCATCCAAATATGAAAAGACATTGATCGCGAATTTCTCGCGTAAATATTTCCAAATTGGATTGGTGAATTTGGTAAAAAGATAAGGACCCGTGGTGAGACCAAACGGCATGCCCTGATACTTATAACGAACATTCTTATATGAAAATGAAAAATATTTTTGAAAGTCTGAGTGAATTGGAAGATGAAAATAAGCAGATTTTATATCTAAGGTACAGGCATACGAATCGACATTAGTATAATGAAGAACATCGTTTGTGGAAATCATAGAAAAGGATTCCCTAATTATTAATTTATTTAACGGTTTCATATTCAGAATCAAACGATGTTTCGTGGAGCGCGTTAACTGATCCACGAAAAATATTCTAGACTGGTATAATTTTTCAGAATCATCTGCTATGACAACTATCTTATGGTGAAGCAAGTCATGAATTTGTTGCTTAAATGTGTCCTGATGACGACGTGGGAGAATTGAATTTTTTGGTAGAAGGGATAGTTGTGACGAAATAAATGCACGACTGTCTTTCTTAAAAGCTAGCTTTATACCGAATTTTGCAATGTCATAAGCAAAAGTGCTTTTTAATAAGGACCAATTTTGAGAATTTTGATTTATATTTTGAAAAAATTTTAACTCGCTATCGCACTTTTCAATAATGTTATTCATAAAAGAGACAGAATGTTCAACCTCGGTTAATTTCTCGAGACCTTTTAAATTATCATTATGAAATAAAACAGTTACCTTATTGCCGTGAGGGATCGGCAACACCGGACTTCCTGAAGGGTCTGTCCCTGGAATGAAATCCTCCTCTCGACCTCCGAAAATTTCTTCGCTGGAAGTAAGGCCTCCGAAATGCCTGTTTCGGACGAAAAAACCGCTGCTTCTCAAACGCTTCAGCAATGGACTTGTGATCGGCCGACGACAATGTCCACAGCGACCCTTTGGACAATGGTGCTTGCACCAAAACGCGTTTCATGTTTCGAAGCTGTTTCGGCAGAGAGGCAGACCGTAATGTTTGCACTTGCGACATGTACGCATGAAACAGATTTGTTAGTGGAGGGAAGAAAAAACTGTATATGAACTTATTTAAGTTGACATCAACCTCCTTTTCCATAATCTTAGGCAACAAAGAACTGAAATTCCACAGACTTCGCAATGAATGACGAAGACGCTGAAGATTAATACCTCCCGCTGTCACGAACTTTGCATTAGGTAAAAAGGCTGACCTAGGCACATGCCTTATGGAATAGTCATTGTTTAAATGGTCTTGTAAAACTTCAAAGGAAGGGTCACTAAACACCGGTTCTAGCAAATTATCATACTTAAGCACGGGACAAACTATTGAATCAACCTGAGGGGGGAAAATACCTTTGAACAATTGTTGCATGAAAGGAGGAACAATATGGGTGGTAGCTAAACGTGAAACTGGGAGAACATTTGCCAAATTTACAAACTTTGACATGTAGTCGGGCAAAGAATTTTGGTCTAGAACCATCGGCACCAATTCAACTTTTGACAACGGGCATGCTTGGGAAAACCCTGACGTGTTCATTACTCGGCTTGTACTTGGCAAATTTTCATCCAACACTTTTTCCGATACAACAACTGAATGTTCAACATCACTTTCATTCACATTAGAGTCAGAATCAGAAGCTGTAATTTCATCAACGTTCACATCGACAAATTTCATGTTCATATCGTTGGTGATTTGATTCACAAATTTAGGCCTTTTTCGGGACGACATGCCTGGGCTAATCTCTGAATGCTGGGTAGAAGCTGTTCGTTTTATTGCAGACTTTTTGCCCTTGCTTTCCACTACCTCAGCTTTGCCTAACTCTTCCTTTCTCGGTTGTAATTTCATATTCGAACTTTCAGGCATTAATTGAGGAAGAGCGGCTGCCAGAGCTTTTGACACGGCATTTTGAACCAATAATTCTATGTCTGTCGAATTCTGCTGCAAAACGTTAATAGTTTGAGCATTCTTTTTGTAATATCATTACGAATGTGCAATATGCAGTATGGTCAATAAATATTTCAATGTGAAAACACTGTAAGCAAATTCATTAAAGCAATTCAAAAATTTAACCGGCTACTTTAGGCGGCCATGTTTGCAAGATGCCCCATGCCATTTTTAGAATGCGCGGCATCATTTTAATTATTTAATTTACAGTAAAAACTCACCTCCGGTTGAATTAATTCTATAAACGTATCCATCTTATCATCCATTTACAACACAGGAATTATAATTTCTTAATTTTCTATTTTCGAACTTTACACCTGCGACTTTGCTCTAGAAGAAAAAATGTTTTAATGAAAGAAAGAATCGAAAGGTTGCTAGACGGAACAAGTTGCTAGGAGAAGAAATGTTTGGTATAATTATCGTGTTAATGATCTTAATATGATGATTGTACAAGCTTAATATTCAGCTGGTTCCGTTTTTTGGAGAATGGAAAGCAAACATATGTGTTTAAATAACAATATTTTTAGATAGTGCGACTGTAATGGGCATACTCTAGGTCGGTATGACTGAAAACCTTTATAAATCATACACCAAACTTGTAAAATATAATATGCCTTCCACTACAATTTAAAGTCTAACGATATTTTTAATTATTGTATTAAATATTTCATAATAAACATTGGTCAAAATGTAATAACATCCCAAAACTATGTAACGTATACGGGTCTTGAAAATTTTATGGTATTAAAAAAACTACTAAAATTAGTTATTATGATCTGCATATAGCTTAAAAAGGAGACCTGGTTCAGATAAAGTAAATACAGCAAAGCTCGATGCGTTTTTTTTTATACAAACTGATTTTAAAATAACATGAACAGATACTATGATAATTAGGAGTATGAAATATTATATTTGAAATGTATAGTCCATTATAGAGCTAGGACGCTAATTAATATTTAAATGATCAATTTCGCATTAACTCTACATACAAACAAGTTGTAATTTCAATATATATCCTTTATCGCATGGCATAAATCTGTCATGTATATCTAATAATGTTCTCAAGCAATCTGTTTTTTTCTGTTTAAATCAATCAAACTTAACTTCATTCTCTTTTCATAAGATTTTTATGAGCTCTACAACATTACAACCGTTTTACTTAGAAATTTTCAAGCAAACATTCAATTATAGCCTCGATTGACCTGAACTTGCTCTTAAGCTATGTCATCAATGAAGTGCAGTATTTTTACATAATTCAGAAACTTATTCATTTAAATATTTCAGTTCCATATTTTCTTTTCCCAGAAAGGATTATCTCAAAATGTAGCAAATGATATCCTATCTTTCAAATCCACAACCAAATTATCTAGAGAAATTTATGAAGTTGTAAGTATTTTAACTTGAATTTATAAAATTTATAAATTTCATGCTTTATACCTTAGCATTAGCTAGTGATCCAACTTAGTTGAAATGCCAAACCTAAACCTCAAACATAACGAAATACTCATATAGACGAATTTTAATTAGACGGCATTACTACTTATTTTGCAGCGGTTATTGTCAAAAGTGTGTCATTTCACCCTAACGTATAAATTATAATAACAATTTTAAACACTAGTTAATGTATGGTTTTTCAGGAATTGATGTGAAGAAAATTTCCAACTACTGTCCTCAACTGTCCTGGACTCGTCCTTCAAACCGCGTGAGCAATGGAGCCTTAATCAACTGTACTATCCCCACCCGGGACACCATCTTATATCGGTAGTTCATATTTATAAGACTTTTTTAGTTCTTCAAAGCACGTGTGGTCGCAATGTTAAACCACTTTAGGTTATGAACTGCCCAAATAAAAAAGATCTATGAAAGCACGTGTGATAACAATGTTAAATCACTTTGGATTATGAACTGCCCAAACAAAATAAGATCTATGCAAGCACGTGTGATAACAATGTTAAATCACTTTAGGTTATGAACTGCCCAAACAAAATAAGATCTATGAAAGCACGTGTGATAACAATGTTAAATCACTTTAGGTTATGAACTGCCCAAACAAAATAAGATCTATGAAACCGTAATTGAACCCTCTATTTTGCGGGTGCGGATGGTACAGTTGGATAAACCTTTATTTGTCATGTGATTTGAAGGGCAATAGTTACAAATTTAATTTGCATTAATTCCTGCAAAATTGTAAACTATGAATTGTATGTATAACATAAATACACACGCACTGCGTATGTACAACAATATTCTTAATAATTTAAACAATTTTGTTATGCTAATTTATAATGATATATAGCCTACAAGTAAACATATCTTAATCGATGACAAAAATAATATAAAATATGGTAAAATTAAGATATTAAATTACCACATGGTTTCATCTCATTTTTTAGATTTGTAATTGTTCTATAATAGCAGATGAGTACAACGTCTGTCTCTTAAGCTTTACGAACGCCATAAAAGCCCACAAGGTCGTTGCATTCAACTACGGTTTCAGCATCGAAGGTTATTTCCGGTTCATCTGCAACTCAAGCGAAGAGCAGGAGTGCGGTGCATCTGTGGTTAAATGCACGACTGACTACGCTCCGCCAGATTTATTTTGCGCCGCAGAGTTCGACGCAAGTTTGGCTTTAGATGAAGAAGGAGGATCGACGTGTAATTTGGTGAGAAGGTTTTGTGTTGAACATTCAATGAAATGACTGGAGGGTGGAGGCTCAGAAAGCTGGGTATAAAACTCCTAAAGATTTGAAATGTTTTGTTGTTTTCTCCAATTAACACTAAAGTATATTAAGCTTCATTAAATTTGGTCTATTTGTTTGATTAGGCGGCGTTATTCGCGTTTATATACCCTTTTCGAAATAATTTTGTGAAAGATTATTCTTAGACTATTTACATCTTATTCTTGTAAATATAAAAATGTATCGTCGTTGTACCATTTTTGGACTATTTGAGAGGTTCTTCATATTTTTCATAAAATAATTTTCTTTTTCCAAGCGCGAGAAATAGACCGCGCTTGCGCAGATGCGTGTTTGATGCTGTCAAATTAAAAAAAGTTTTTTATGTAAAATATATACGAATCTAAGGATAATCTTTTTTGTTAGATAATCGAAAATGCAAATTTAAATTACTACAACAATTTCCAATAACACTTCCTTCTTTCAATTTTGTAACATCTAGTATCCATACATATTATAATTAAATTTGTAAAATGTTAGTAATCAGTTTTCTAATCTTTGTTCCCAGTAATAACTTTGAAAAGTTGTCATAACCCAATGTACATTCATCCAGTTTCAATTCAGCCTTGGAAACTTTAGATGCATTTGTATATCACATATAACATATTAACTAACTGTTGTAACATTTTTCATGAAAGTTATACAAGAAACCCAAAAACATTGTGGAAAAGGAATGGATGTAAAAAACAGGGATTAACAGTTATAGTTCTTAAATAACCCATGCAAATTAGCATAATATTTTTTTGTTGATGGCTTGCTTACGCTAAAACATGCTTCATTACTTACAGGGCAATGAAGCCGGACGCCTTCTTTCTCAAACCACAGGCAATGAAGGAGAACCAAACACAAAGAAAGACGAAAGAAGAATGTTTTATGAAGCTGTAAAGATTCCATTTGTTTCTATATTTGCAAACAATAATCAAATATATACTTTACTAACTAGCTGGATTATAATGAGTTTTCCCAATATTATATTTTTTCTTTTGAACAAGTTAAAATATAAGACTGCTATTTATTTACTCAAGTATAAATTTTCATTACTATGGGTGAATTGATCTAAGAAATAATTTTAAACAATGCATAATTTTTGCATTTATTTGAAGTCTAACAAAATATATTTGTTTTTGAAGATTTGTGAATGTAGCTTCGTATCACTTTCGTTTGTTGATTGCGTAAACAATTTCGAAATGGCCGATGAGGAAGATTCAGTGAAGCAGATCGGTTCCTTGATCCAAATCACACCTGTCCTCACCGTCGAATGTTCCTCCTCAACCTCTCCCAGGTGTGCCTTTGCAGTCCACGAGTGTTTCCCGACCAAGGCCATAGAAACGCTATTCTGTCCACTGGAAAGTCGTACCTGCTTGACTCTGGAGAGTGGCGAGGAATGCAATTTAGTAAGGCATTGCCTTATCTTCTTAAATTTCTTATGTTTGATGTTTACAAACTTTCTTTTTTTACATATGACGATAATGTCTGCCCACTCGCTAATGGTAAGGACCAGTTTTCTTTGACTATCCCAATCATGTATTTTTGACGTATTAATCTCAACTCAGGATCACTATGGAGACTAGCGAGGAACACGATTTAGTAAGGCATTGCCTTATTTTCTTTATTTTCATATTTTTTATGTTTACAAACTTTGCTTTGTTTTACGATGATGTCTGTCCGTCGCTAACGGCAACTCCCTATGGTGTATTAATCCCAAATCGAGATCACTTTTCAAAACAAATTAAGAAAGTACTCTTATTGCTGAATTTTACCAACCAGACAATCTATTCATATGTATATTCGATTCTGCTATGCCTACTTTGTAAACATTTATGAATTTACTCCCAGGGATTTGATGCTAAACAAAAATTTATTGAAGTGCATTTTGAAATCACTTCAAAAATATTATTGACGTTAGCTAAATGAGTTGTTTTTCTTTCTTATTTGTTGTCCTTTGAAATATTTTGGATATTTAAGAACATCCATATAAGAATACATTGAACAAACGAACGCATTTTTTTTGTTTTGATACGGTATTTACAGTTAAAATAACTGACTTGAAGGAAATAAATAAATACGTATTTTATTGTAATAAAACAAAAATAATGATAACTAATAATTTTACAAAGCAGAGCTGTATTATCTGTAACATTATGAACTCTGATATTTGAGATGTGTTTTACTATATAGGACTAAGGTGTATGACTTTTATTTCTTTAATTGATTATTTGAGACTGTGTTCTATAGACTAACATAAGAACCTTAGAGGTGCACTGTAGCTCCCTGTTGACTGTTGAAAGGCTACCAGACGATAACCTAAAGAGAGGAATGTGAAAAATATTTACATTTACAAATTAATTGGATTGTCATTAAGTTTCCTTAGTGATGTACCCATAGCCTGTCCTATTCCACACAAAATGCAATATGTTTTTCAAAGATTCTACACTTCCTGCCTTTACTAAAGTTTAATGAAGTGAATGTAAATAACTTTACCGGTCTATATAAGAAAGAAATAACCATAGTTCTACTCCTATATTTTGGTTTTAAAACGGTATACATGTGGTTTTTTACATTTAAAGTTACAACTTGATGAATTAGCCATTAGGTTTCCCTGGTCATGTACCCATATCTAGTGATATTCCGTACATTATCCAATCTGTTTTTGAAAGTTTATGTAGCCTACTCCCTGCCTCTACTACGTTTTTATCAAGTGAATTCCAATGATTTATAACTCTAAGGGCCCTAGTCTTACATTTAACCTGCGGCTAAAAATATGTATACATATGTCCTGTAGTTATTACTTCCTTATATAATTTAAACATTCCTAAAACTTCATTTCACATAATATTTTTACTACTCGAATCATTTCGGTGAGATAGTAGAGTAAAACTCAGCCTATCATAGTAGGGCAAGTGATTTACCTCTTAACCAGATTGTTGGTTCTTCTTTGTACTTATTCAAGAAAATCCACATTTCTTTCCAAATGAAGACTTCATGCCTGAAGAGAGAGTGCCTAATGCGATCTTATATACGAAGGATAAACTTGAATAAAAATATCCTTCGATATAAGTTATATTTGAAAATGTTCTTTAATTTCTTCATTGCTCCAGTAGCTCTTCCTGCATCTATTTTGCATTGCTCTTTCCATTTTAGGTTATCATCTTATTTAACCCCCAAGCCCTTTTCACTCTTCAAATCTTTAAGTACCAGTCTGCCTTCACCTACCTCCATGTAATATTATTGGTGTAAATGTCATACCCCATCTCTTAGTTCATGCGTTTAGCTTGTAAATATAGCTCTGTAACATATTACGTGCACTTGGTTTATTTATTATTTATTGGTATTATCCACAAACATTTTGATTGTTGATGTCAAACTATCTTTGATGTCATTAATACAAACAAGGAAACTTTCATGATAAGTCATGTGACTTAATTTTCTTATTAAAATGGTAGGCCTTCTATGAATTACCTAAAGGAAACTTACATTTCCTGCCAATTATGTACTTCATGTGTGCAGAAAGAATTATATATGTGACTTTACATGATAAGTCATGTGACTTAATTTTTTATCAAAATGGCAGGCCTTCTGTGAATTACATAAAGGAATTCTATATTTCTTGCCAATTAATTACTGCATGTGTGCAGAAAGAATTGTATATGTGACCTCAGATGTGAGAGATATATTTTTATAAAAACCTCTTTCGAAATCTATTTAAAGGTATTATTCAGGTTACGACAAGCTTTGACCCATAATTAAGTTCTTTTAATTTTTAACAACTCTTTCCTACCTCTATTATATACAATATATTTTTATAATGTTACCCGGTTTTCTTAAAACAAGTTCCTACACATCATCTTTCTTTTAAATGAAAAACATAAAATTCATATTTATAAATTTGTTATTTGTGCTTAATGATTATGTATAGGTATTACCCAATAAATCGGCTATATGGCATTTAACTATTTTGATTGAAGCTAATGAAAAAATCGAAGATGATTTTTTTTAAATGGAGCTTGTTATGGCTTAAAAAGTATTTTATTTACTTTTTTGTTGGTTTAAATTGTTCATACTAATGTTAGGGATTCATTGAAGAAGGAAGTTAAATATATCTGGTTTCAATTTTTGTTTACTCTGATAATGAGTAACGATCACCTAAACAGTCATGCATTTTCTGAATTGATGTCCCTTAATGTTTACTTATGTTTTCTGTATTACATTTAACATAGTATCTTATTTTCAATTGAAACAATTTTCAGAACGAAAATGGAACTGCGTCTTTGGTGCATATTATCTCATCTCAGGCTAGAAGTAATATTATGGATCATAGAAACATACTATTTAAAATGGTAGGTTTCAAAATAGCAGTTGTATCATTAAAAAATAGCAATAACAAAAACCATGACATTAACAATTAATAATAATAATAATAACAATAATAGATAATGATCGATAGTATAAGAAGATCGTTTAATTCCCATCAATTCTTGTCCACCCCAGGCAATGCATTATCGACGGTAGACGTCCTGAAAGATACCTCCAATTTAGATCGAATCTACGGATGTACACCCTGAATCAAACTGAACTTTCAGTTTTAGCAGTTTTTATGTTTTTTTAATGCATATTTTAGGAAATTGAGATGTCTCCCACATCGTTGAACAATATACAGCTGTTAAAAAATATATCCTGGAAAATATAAGTGAAAATATTGTTATTCGTGTGGTCCTCAAGCCTTTCAACGTAGGAATTTGTTCCCTAAATTTATGTAAAAATATATATACATAGATGTAAATAATATATATACATATATGTAAATAATATA
>JARUHE010340428.1:0-10490 GCA_031471125.1 Archaeomysis grebnitzkii | reverse complement strand
CAAGGCACAAGTGACTCCAAGGCACAAGTGACTCCAAGGCACAAGTGACTCCACAGCATAAGTGACTCCAAGGCACAAGTGACTCCACAGCACAAGTGACTCCAAGGCACAAGTGACTCCAAGGCACATGTGACTCCAAGGCACATGTGACTCCACAGCACAAGTGACTCCAAGGCACAAGTGACTCCAAGGCACAAGTGACTCCAAGGCACAAGTGACTCCAAGGCACAAGTGACTCCACAGCATAAGTGACTCCAAGGCACATGTGACTCCACAGCACAAGTGACTACAAGGCACAAGTGATTCCACAGCACAAGTTACTCCAAAGCACAAGTGACTCCAAGGCACAAGTGACTCCACAGCACAAGTGACCCAAGGCACAAGTGACTCCAAGGCACATGTGACTGCTTGTAACAAATACAACTCTGGGGTCAAAAACAATGAACAAAACTCGATAAAATTATTTTGGAAGTCTCAGTTTTATTTATTTATTTACTCTTTTAATAATACAAACATTTTTATAATTTATACGCATACTATATTAAAAATATATTGATACTAATATTATTTTACTATTTTACTATTTAAAGTTCTATGTTTATTTAGGCTTATATAAAAACATGTTCATGTTTTATCTAGAAGAGATACTTTTTAGCTGTAAATAACATTTTAAATCAGAAACAGTTTCTTGTATTTCCAATATAAAGTAAAATTTATATAAAAAAGTAAAACATTAGTCCACAGTATTAAATAAACCACGCATGTCATAAACATAATGGCTGTGTCAGTTTCAACAATACTATAAAATTGCAATTTGAAAACCAATTTTACAAACCATAAATAACTATTGGTTACTATTTGTTTGCTGTTGGGTAATTATTTATTTGCTGTTGGACAACCATTTATTTGCTAGTGGTTGCTTATTTATTTGCTAGAGATAAAGTATTTGTTTGCCAAATAAAAAAATATCTTTCTAATATATACACTCTTAGGACACACAACAAACCACACATTCTTAGAAAATATAAATTGCTATATATAGATCAGTATATGAAACTTAAATTTCAAATGTATATTTAAGATTTTATAAATATGTTAATATATTTCCTTCATCTAGAATCAATTAAAACAACTTATAGATTTGGTATTAATCGATGTCTCATAAGAATGCACTTTTATATTTTATATAAATGTTATACTTTATATAAAATTATAAATGTTTTACTTTATATAAAATTATAAATGTTATATTTTATGTTAGTATTATTCATTATATAAATGTTATATGTTATTATGTAAATACTATATCTTAAATAAATATTATATATTATATAAATGTTCTATTTTTCATAACTGTGACGTTTTTATAAATATTATGTTTAATATAATTCGTGTATTTTAAATAAATGTTATATAGCCTATTAAATAAATGAAATATAAATTTTATATATGCCAAAAAAGATAGTTTAAAACCAATTTCTATGAACTAAATGCCAATAAATATTAAAACAAAATCTTAAAAAATGTTTTGCTATAAATTTTTATAAAAGTTTTGAATTTCACTTAAAGCTGAACCAAATAAAAAACGGCAAAACCTCGGAAATCGAAATCAGATGAATTTTATGTTCCGTCAAAAGTCATGGCTATTGAATAAATTGGGGGGAAGTGAGGGGATGGAAAAGTTGAACTCCAGTGACCAGAACCCCCCAAGATAGCCTTGGGACATGTACAGCAACTTTATTTATTATTTGATAAGGCTGTAGCATAAGGCTATAGAAATAAGGTTATAGAAATAAGGCCATAGAAATAAGGCTATAGAAATAAGGTTATAGAAATAAGGCTATAGAAATAAGGTTATAGAAATAAGGCTATAGAAATAAGGCTTTAGAAATAACGTTATAAAAATAAGGTTATAGAAATAAGGCTTCAGAAATAAAGCTAAAAATATAACTATAAGTCCCAATTACTCTTGAAAATGTTAATAATTATTAGTAAGTTACATTAAATTATCACGAAACTCAGATACATAATTTTAATACATAAAACAAAAAAATAGACATAAGTATGTAGAAATTAAAATTATTATATCTAAACCAGACACTTTACATTCCATATTATAAAACAAACATTGCATATATTATTTATAACATAATTTTATTATAAAAAAACTAACAACACCAAAATAAAAATACAATTCCTCGTCCACCTCCCACAGTTGATAAGTGCCGGATCGATTGAATGTTTGGTACAGATATTTTTGATTGATTTGTGCCAGGGGGCAAGGCTATCTCTCCCGCTTTTCAATAGGCTCGAACTTTTGCTAAAGAAATTACAATACCGAACATTTTGTTAGGTTATGGGATTAAGAATAGTTGACCATTATTTTTTTTTACTTTTTTAAAAGTTTTCATTGAAATTACGAAGTTGGAAATGTTGTTAAAAGTTTTTTCTTATTTTCTGTAATAAACAGTAAAATATTTGTAGAAGTTTTTACATTTAAAGTTATCATCAAATATTTTGTTATTTTTGCGGTAATGTTTGTGTTGGTATTATTGTTCAAATGCTATTTTATTATATTTTATAATTTTAAAGTTACAACCATTTATCTAATATATTCAATAATACTTTTATATATATTAATGGATGAACGTTTTTATTATTATTTTTTAGTAGCATAATTTTCTTTTAAACTATTTCTGTTGTTACTTTTTATCCTTTTCTTATCATCTTTACCCATAGAAACCTCGTCATTATTATCATCATTATCATCACCATCATCATCATTATCATTTATTTTTGTAAATATTGTTTTGTAAATGTTTTATTGTTTCAACTTTTCTTTTTCGTATTTTATTTATACCTTTTACAAAATTTTCCATTTTCTTTATTTCTTATTATATTTTTCAATTTTTATATTTATTATTATATTTTCCATTTTCTTTATGTTTATTATTATATTTTCCATTTTCTTTTTAATATGTATTATTAATTTTTCATTCTCTTTTTAATATTTATTATTATATTTTCCATTTTCTTTTTAATATTTATTATTACATTTTACATTTTCTTTTTAATATTTATTATTATATTTCCATTTTCTTTTTAACATTTATTATTATATTTTCCATTTTCTTTTTGATATTTATTATTATATTTTCCATTTTCTTTTTAACATTTATTATTATATTTTACATTTTCTTTTTAACATTTATTATTATATTTTACATTTTCTTTTTAACATTTATTATTATATTTTCCATTTTATTTTTAATATTTATTATTATGTTTTCCATTTTATTTTTAACATTTATTATTATATTTTCCATTTTCTTTGCTTCTTATTATATTTTTCAATGTTTTTTAATTCTTATTATATTTTTCAATTATTTTACCAATGTAAATGATTGGTCAATGACCAAAGTTGTTCACATAATAAATTCATTGAAATTATACTTTTAAAATAATTAATAATATATGTGTTATATTTTTTTGTGTTTGTCCCTTATGTAAGACATTTTTTTGGTTAATATATTAGGCATATTAATTGATAAAAAAGTAAGATCTATTTATTTACCATAAATAATACATATTCCCTGGAATGTTAATGTGTTTGTGTATTTTTTATTATTATATTATTATGTTTTTATTATTATTTTAGTTCATTACCTTTGTTTTAAATTATTATTTTAGTTTATTACCTTTTTTCTAATATATAATTGCTTAGATACCATTCCTCGTCTTCTCTAATGTGATTTATTTACTTTTCCTTTCTTATCTGCTTATAATATCCTTTCAAATTCCAACCAGCAGCGCTGCCCACCCAAGGAATTCGGTGCAGGCTAAGATGAAAGTTCAAGAATGGTCACTTGTGGACCATCTTTAAAAGTCTGCAACACAAAGGTCGGGCAACGGGATGGTTAGAATACCAGTTGAGTAATGAACTCGCGGAGTGGTCAGAAACATTGGTTGAACTCGTGGGATGGTCAGAAACATTGGTTTCTCGGTTGGGTTCAAACCTGTTTGCAACATTTTAATTCCTGGCTTTATGGACATCCCTTTTTATATAAATTCAAATTAATTTAAAACCTCTTTACAAGTTTAATTGAAATGAAAATATAAACTAATTTATTTAAAAAAACAAATATATTTAGAATTTTTTTAAATCAAATTAGACGCTGCCGATAAGATAACACATTGTATGCATTTAATTTACAGGTGCTGAAAAATATTTTTTTATTTCTCGTAAAAAAAGTTTGATGATTTTTCTTAATTTTATGAAAGATATAATTATTGTTGCTGGCCCTTTATCATCTTCTAATTGTACTTTTTTTGTCCATTTTAACCAACATTACATTTTTTATAAGCGTTTATTTTCACTAATAATTTTATGTAAGTTAAAATTAATTTTTAAAAGTCGAGATGTTTTTGTCTTTAGCAAATATTTATTATATTGAACTTTCTCGAAGAAAAAAGTATATATTATTTACGTATAAAATTTATATTTTTTGGTTCGGACATAACAACATATTTTTTATTTACGATGTTTGTAATGTTTTATGTGAAATAATTTAATTGATATTTAATCTACAATAAGCAATTATTAGCAGATTGAAAATGTAGTTTTAATGGCACTTTCAAAAGTAATTAAAATTTGTAGTTGAGTACATAAGAAAATTGATTCACAATATAAAATGTTTCTGATCATACACAACTTTTTTACCAGTCATTTAGTGATTAACTTCAACATTACGATACAATTTGTTCAATTTTTATTGATAAAATATATATTTTATATAAAATCCTGATCAAAAGTGATGTACACAAAATTTAAGATACAATAACTTAAGGAAAACAATAAAACATGAACAATTATAATTGAATAAAAAGACTAGTTGGCAACTATTTGGCGCGGAGATTTGACGAATCGGCAACTCGAAGGGCACGGGCTTGCTTGACCTGCCAGGTTAAAAGTGTTCACCGGGTCGACCAGGTGATGCATTTATTTAACACCTGTTTTTATGAACATTTACCTAAAGCATTTCTCTTCAGGCTATGCTCGTGATTGATACCAAATGTTGACATATAAACGTAACAATACTTGCAAACTGGTTTTGGTAGCAGATGAGCAAGGTATTTAAGGAATAGCTTGTGTAAACATTTACATAATTCAATATGGCTGAGGAATTCAAACCAAACCATCTGTAATTATTGATCTTTCGGTTTGATTAAAAATACTTTGGTTTGTTAAGAGATTATTTGTTATGAAGTCATACAAAGTGAGCCCTAGATTGAGTGCATTTTGCCCGACATAATTTACTGTAATAATAATAATAATAATAAAAATCTTCGACTGCATCCAGTCGAATTCTTGTTTTGGTCCTCAACTGTACTGAGCAATAAGCAGGCGACGCTATGGCGGACTGAGGCTCCTTTGATGGCATTCTTCTATTAACGAATGATTTAGTACTAAATCGGTTACTCATTTAGTACTAAACACACTATAGTTAAAGTTTAATACTATATATGGTAACGTATTTAGTACTAAAACAGAATATAATAAAGATAAATTGTGCATAATCGTTGTTTTCTAGTACTAAATATGGTTACTAGTTAAGTACTAGAACAAAATATTTAGTTCCAAAACTAACAATGGTTGTTGATTTAGCACTAAACATTATATAAATTTGGTACTAAATATGGTAAATTGTTAAGTGCAGTAATAAAATACGGTTAGTTGTTTAGTACCAAAACACAATGACATTGATTTGGTACTAGCTATGGTTACTTATTTTTTACCAAACATGGTAAAGGATTGATACTAAATATGTTTAATTATTTAGCACTAAAACACAACATGGTATTATTTCTAGACTGAATCAAGGTTACTAACAATAGCCCATTAAATAATTTAACTTTTATTCAGTACATATACTAATAAATACTATGTTTCATTAATTCAATATTAACACAAAAGAGAAAACTGTTTGGTATCAAATTACTTTTCAGACATTAAACTGTAATTGTACAAAATTGTTAGCATGTCGAAAAGTACTAAAACGTTTGATAAGAAAAAGGTAGAATGTACTCCAATGTAATAACAGTTGTTGACAATAATGTAATATTGCTAGAAAAGTACCCCTTATTTTTAAGTTATTATTACTTTCATTCTTTTAATGTTAATAATGGAGAAATTAATTTCATATTTATTTATAAAATAATAACTAAAAAAAATATAAAATATTAATTCATGTCTATTGGTTTATGTTTTGCATCATAATTGTATGAAATAGTAAAAAGGTAAAACATACAGAAAAAATATAAGCAAATGCATGCTTTTAATACAAACTTTAATGTATTTTAATAAGTATGCTAATATGTTATTATTATAAATGGGATATTTATAAACTCGTTACAAGGTAGTTTATTATAGATCTATTTTGGCTTTATTAGTAAATTTAGTAAACTAATTATTCAATAATAATAATAATGATAGTCATTCTTATTATTATGAACAAGTGAAAAAATATTATTGTTGTAAGTTAATTAGTCTGTATGGTAATATTTTTATTATAACTATTTGAATCAAGGAATTAATTAAAATAATAATACTAATAACAAATATGGTATGCAGGTAGAATTATAAATAATAACAATAGTTATAAACAACATAGGTATCTATAATGATGATTGCATCATAATGAACATCATAAAAACAGTTGTAATTATTTCATAATATACATTATAATGCTAATAAACATTATAATTAAGATGCTAATAAATATCATTACTGGCAATTAAGTTCTAATGGAGCAAAGCTCTTAATGTCAGAAGCGAATGCATGTGATCAGCCTAAGTAAATAGATATGTTATCATAAAACCTACATCGGTAGACACGCCATGTGACAACATAGATACACAGCCATGTTGCCATCATGCTGTCGGACGTATGTGATAAAAGTCGAGAACTCACTTTGGCCGATCTTAAAATGCGCAACACGTCCTCAACCCCCCTTGCGCTGGGTAAACCCCCCCCCCGATCCAACTAAGTTATTCTATAGTTAAAAACTTCTACTTTCGTGAAAAAAATTGGAATTTCCGAAATGATTTATTTTTGTTTAATCACGTTTTAATAATTTATTTTAATCGATTTTTCTTAGTTTTATCAAAGGTTATTTTTTGCACACCTGCTTAACCTTTCTGGCGTAGACTGGACACACCAACGCGCTTTCTTAACTCAACAAAACAAAGCGAAACTTAAAAAAAATACATTTAAGTTTCGAAGTGTTTATTTTTGGTCAATCTTATGCATACCCTGAGTAAACACACGCACACACACACATACATATGGCCACTAATTTCGTACTTTCCACTCTTCCCAGAAGCCTTCTTTGTCTTCCGTACGGCATACATGAATATTTATATAAAAATATTCATTATTGTAACACACTTCTTCAAAGTGTACGTCTGTATGTATGTTATCATGTTTTTTTGCTGCAGTACATGTATTTAGATATTAGAGATATATGTGCGTGTGTGTGTGTGTTGTGCTTTTTTATGTTAATATATTAGTTCGTCCACCCAATAAATAGTCATTACAAACATGAAATACTTTAAGGAAACATATACCATCAAAATGAACATTTAAATACCACAAACAATAAAACAAATTTGTGTATTGAGTAAACGTCAAAAACATGAATTTGGTCTAGCCTAAAAAGATTAAATTAGCCAGACTGTAAACAAATATTTTCTCATTACTTCTTTTTTAGGTTTCCAATGTAGAAAGTCATGACCCAACATTCCACAGAATAAAAACCAAAGATAAGATTTAAAAAAGGATTTATTTGACATTAATTAAAATCCTGCAAATAAATCCTAACACTATGCTTTCTATTTGTCGGATTTTTATTTGTTTTTTACAGTAAACATTTATTTACAATTTAAATGTTTTTACTTTTATGTATTTTTTCCTTCAGGTAGTTTTACTGAATAATTTTCTTGATTTCAGCCAAACTTTCTAATTAATTTAATTCCCTAAAAAGAAGCATGCAAACTATAACACAGAACAAAAAAATACTGTATAGTAAAATATATAAAAAATCATACAAACCATAAAATATAAATAAGAACTGCAAATGAAATAAGCTCCACACCATAATTTTCTACTTAAAAACGTAACATAGTTCAATACAATTTGTCATGTTTCTTTTATTAGAAATTGTCAATTTAATTGCCATCATAAACAACAACATAGATAACAACATAAATATCAACATAGATAACAACATAAATATCAACATAGATAACAACATAAACAACAACATAGATAACAACATAAATATCAACATAACTACCATCATAATTACCCACATAACATCATCGCATGTTATTACTTATGCTGATTGGTTTATTTATGCAAACTAATTCGGGTACAGTTATAATTCCAATATTGAATTTGTTATTTCATTTTAATCGAATCTTGTGCAATAAAAATATTATTAAAACAATAGCACGATTTCTCCCCCTCCCTCCCCCTCGTATAAATGGACTCCTCCACTCAATATCTAATCTGCAATTTATTTTTAGCAAATCTTACTTAACGGATTTAAGGTTTTCTGTATCGGAAATAATCTTTTTAAATAATTATTATAAGTTGGATAACTTTTATTTATGAAGAAACCAAAAATTTTGAAATTTAAAACAATTTTTTCATTATGTTGAAAGAAAATTACAAAAATAAAGAAATTGTTTGTCCTAGCAAAAGTTTTAATAATATGTAAGTGAAAAATCAACTTCCTTGAAAATCATAACATACTGCAGCATTAATTATATAAATAGTTGAGAATTTAAAATAGTATAAATAAACACACAAAAAGAAAAGATCACAATAAAATAAATAAGAACAATGGAATTCAGGCTAAGAAAACAATATATAAACTTGCAGATAATCGTGTGGGGTTGGATTAGTGTTCTAACACTATAAAAATAAAGATATTTCTGATAAAAATGTTGGATTAAGTTTGTTAGAAAACTTTTAGGTCAGTTTGGGTATTTAACAGATTTTTTATGATTAAAAACTGTTTATGATTAAATTATGATTACAGTAAAACAATTTAAATACATGAATATGTACGTAATATGGAGATGAAAAATTAAGAAAAAAATTATAATTGAAACTTGGTCCAAAGACCAAAGCGGGACATTTTATCATTGATATGCACATAAAATTAGGTATACAATCATCATGTCAATCGAAAAAAGCTAACAATCAACAAACAATAATAATCATAACAAACAAAAAATATAAACAAACAAATAAAGAAAAAAAAGATGAAATTGTAGATTAGAAAAGGTGAGACATAGACTGGAACATAAGAATGGGAAGTAAGATTTTGGGGGGGTTGGAAATGAAGATGAAATGGGGGTGACCAAGTGGGGGTTGGGCATGTGAAGATTTGCGTGTGATCCTAAAATTCCATCTGGAAAAACATATTATTAAATGAGAAGAAAACATATCTAAACTACTATATATAGATGAATGGAATATACTTCGTACCATCTACTGATTAAAGATAACTAAGAAATAAAGAAATTCGAAATTATATGAGAACAAAAACAAAAAAAGAGAAGTTATTGAACTTCTAGATTCTTAAGGATGTTATTTTTGAAACAACATTTACGTAATACAATATGGCATAAAATAGACCTGGTCCAAACCAGTTCCGAATACTTAAGGTGAGTTAACTAAATTCTATTTTTCTCATTTAATAAATAACTAATTTATAGTATTACTACTATTATTATTATTTGTATTACTACTATTATTATTATTTGTATTAATAATTTGTATTTGCATGTAAAACACTATTTAAATAATTACGTAAAACTGAAAACTGTTTGAAAGGTCAGAAAAATGAGGTCACATGAGGTCATTGAAAGACCAGAGGTCATAGTAGGTTAGTCGCATAATTTACGACCATGCTTCTGTTTTCCTGAGGTTAAATGATAATTCATAAAATATTTAATTTATTTGTGATTTGTTTTTTTTAATAAACATTGTGTATTGAATGATAAAAAGATACACAAATTGAAAGTTTCTGGATATGTTAATGATACAATGTTTATATGATTAAACAAATGTTGCAGTTTCAATATAATGATAAATCAAATTTACAAATACATTTTTTAATTTTGTTTTTAAATAGTTTTTAAATTTTTTTATGTATTTATCAAAGACGTTTTATTTTTTGCTTTGTATTATTATTTTGTGTTTTTTTTCTTTTTTTGATGTTATGCCAAAATATTTTTTGTTCTACTTAGATTCATTTTGTTTTTATATTTTTATAATTTAGGTAGAATTGGATTATTTTTATAGTATATTAAATACTTGAGAGAAAATAAACTGATACAAAACTTGATATATATATATATATATATATGTATATTTATATATATATATATGTATATTTATATATATATATATATACATA
>JARUHE010340417.1:0-10490 GCA_031471125.1 Archaeomysis grebnitzkii | reverse complement strand
CTCACTAAAATTTAGAATTAAACTGCATGTATGATATATAGATGGTTTATTGTTATTGAAACTTTGACAGAGTATGATTGAGCGTTTTATGGCAATAGGATTTTAAGTATCCTAAAAATACCTAAAAATAGCAATTTAAAGCGCGTCCCCTTAACGATGTCACCTTATTACAAGTGTATATATATATATATCTATACATTTATATAATTATATATGCAGTGTAACACATGTACTATATAGATCGACAATAGCAAACGTGAGGTACACAACATTCAAATATCATAAAACTTAACTAGCTTGTGCTATCGTCAATGTAATATAAAAACCATGATGAGCTAACACATATTTTTTTAGTTCAATCTAATTACCAAACATGGGCTTTTACAAAAAATTATATTTTATATTTTGTTTGATAAAATATTTTCCATGCCAGAAACAAAAAAAACTATATATTAGGTCAACATAGTTTTAGTCTTAGAAAATTGATTGAAAGTGAAATCGCTATGAAGAAACTTACACCAACTGGTTTAACTCAAAGACCAAATGTATCGTCTTTGATTTAAATCAACGACCAAATGTATCGTCTTTGATTAAAATCAACGACCAGATATATCAGCTTTGATTTAAATCAACGACCAAAAGTAGTGTCTTTGATTTAAATCAACGACTATGTGCAACATCTCTGGTTTGAATATAAAGGCTGTGTCTTGAAAATAATTAGTTGTTGCCTCAGGTATCAAAATGTATTCAAGCTAGCAGTAAAAAGGAACCTTACTATGAGGGTTAGCTCACGTTTACGGACATTTTTCTTCTTATTTTTCTTCTGTTTATGCCCATGCTTATATGATTGTATATGTTCATATATGTTATACATGTTTACATATGTTACAATATGTTTATATTTTCATATATGCTTATATATGTATATATGTGTTTATATTCCTATATGTGTTTATGTGTTTATGCAGGGTAGCAAAGAAGTCACTGATGAGTTGCAAAATGCTACTATTTTATTATTAATAATTCCTTTTCTTTATATTTCAGATAGGGTATAGGAAATACTTTGGAAATGTTCATAAATATTTATATAAGTTTATATATAATTATAAATGTTTATTTACGTTTATATATGTTTATATATATATTTATATATATTTGTATATGTTTATATATGTTTATATGTCTATACACATGGGGTCACTATTCATCGCTAGTCTTTTCCATCTTGCCTTGTCTCTCACGATCTTTCGTAAACCTTTTTCTTGACCTATCTTTCCATCTACCCGTTGGTCCCTCTCTTTTTTTACGAACATCTCTTCCCATTTTCATAATTTTGTTCCCTACTATTCATCCATTCTGATTACATGGCCATACATGTTTAATCCCCTTTGTTGCTTGTTTATTTACTTATGTAACCTTCGCTGTGCCTATTATATTATTATATTATTATTATATTATTATATTATTATTATATTATTATTATTATATTATTATATTATTATATATTATTATATTATTATATTATTATGTATTCATTCCTTGTTTTTTCTTTCTTGTTTCACCGCACAACCATTTCGGTATTTTAATCTCTACCACGTGCATCTTCTTAGCTTGTGCTTTCTTTACTGCCCACGTTCTGCTTACATACAGCAAAGCAGGTCAAATAACCGTCTTATACACCTTTCTTTTTAGTCGTGCACTTATTTTCTGACCCTTCATGCTTTTCCAGACTTAAATATGTGATTATGTTCTATGTCAGTCAAGTGTGAGCCTAGATACGTGAGAGCAAATGATGATATTTTCGTGCATTCTCATTTCTTCTCCATGTTCCTTCCCTTCTTCCATTGAACGGTTGAACCCGAGTACTGAGGTTTGGTTCTGCTTATATATAAGCACATGTCTTATAAAACTTGTTTCCATGTAGATTTTTGCCTTTGTCGTGTACATCAGGACAATATTATCTGCACAGAGCATTGTCCAAGGAACGTCTTGTTTGCACTTTATCCATTATAAAATCGATGATCCTTGATGTAGTAAAACACTTATTTGGAGCTCTTACGTTGCGCCAGCACAGCTGTTAATTTATGTAATGACATATAAGTACATATGTTTTACTTACACCTTTCACCTCCAAACTTTTGATCTTATAACTCAAACATACGCCCTTTCGAGGTCATTAAAAGCTATGTGCAAACCTCTCTTTTTTTTCTGTACTTTGCATTGTCTCTTTCAAAGCAAAGATCGCATCTGCTTCCAATGACTTCCGTTTCACTGTATTTTCTCCCTCTTACTTTTATTTCTCATAATGTCATAGTATGCTAAATGATTTTTACACCTCTATGGCTGCCAAATTCTTGGATGTCGCTCTTGTGTTTGTAAATGGGCACAATCGCACTTTAATTTTCTGTGGTGGTGTTATTATCTTTCTCAAATATCATTATCAGCAGGTTCCTCAGAATATCAATTTATGTGTCCCTACCATTTTGTTTAGCTTCATCTTTTTCAAAGCCTTTCCACGTCTACGTTATAACATAAGATACAAAAACTATTTTTAAGTTAATACATTTACTGTACGGTACTAATGATGAGACATGGCTAGATATTGGAAATGTTGGTATCTCTAATTTTATGATGTAGAATTGCCATAATATTAACAACAATAGCTGCATTAAGTCAAAAAACAAAACAACAAAGCTAAAAAAATAGTGACGCTCTTAAAATAACATAAAACCAAACTTGAATACATTTTCTTTGGCAGATTTAAGTAAAATTACGGAACTATCAAAATCTTTTGATATGTTTTTTTGTGTTTTCTAAACCTTCTGAACATAATAGAAAGGAAATTGATAAAATTTCCATATAATGAAAAAACTTGGAAGGCATCTTAAAATCCTTCTTTTCATATGGTCACGGAGTCGTTTCTCATTTACTTAATACTTTATGATAATATTTTCACGTCATTTCAACCCTTCAGTCCTTGAATGGAGAAATTCCGTTATGCAATAAGGGTGGTTTTCAATGAAAATGTTAACGTATTTTAGTTTTTATGTTGGTAATTTTTTGAGCTTAAAGATTGAATGATGTAACGTGAAATCAAATGCTAGTTAATGTTTGAAAATTCGTTGAAAAATAATTTCAAATTTAAATGTAATTTATTTTAATAAAATCATATACTTTTTTCATTCACTATTTTCCATATACTAAACTAAGTTTTTAGAAAAAGTCACCTTTCACCAAAAATAAAATAATCGTCGCATGACTTTTCTGTCTTAACACATATATATATTTGTTGGTAAAAGTATAAATAGAATGTAATGTTGCAAACACTTCATACACGTGATTAACTATTTCCAAACATCTTAAAATTTAATAACTAACAACAATTTTTAAGCAATCAATATTACAATACATAACTCATTTTTTGTATACACACGTATATATGTATATATATACATATATATACACGTGCACTTTTTTGTATCAACGATAGATACATTTTTAAAAACTTTAACAAACGGAAAATATGGTAATTTCTTATTAATTTAGAAGAAATGTTTATTATAATTGTTTTAAAATAAATATAAACAAACTAGAGTACGCCATATTCTACTCTACCCCCAAATGGGAGACTTCAACTTCCCAGTTATGACTGGGCATGTTGATCTATCCATTTTGCACCTGGTTTTCACTAAGAAGGAACAGATCGTAGACAATTTTTACGGGTCCCACACTCCCAATACTAGGAAGGAGCGACCACGTAGACATAATGTTTGACCTGACACTATGTGACACCTTAAATTAGAAGAGAACACAAAAACACTCAAAAAGATTACCTAGTTAGAGCCACACTATTAAACATCACAATTACACCAGACAAAGTCAAAACACTTTTATTTTCCTTAAAAAGGGCAGTGCCAGTGGCTACGACAAAGTAAGTCCTAAACTCATTTAAGAATATACTAATTAACTGACGCAACCACTCTCAAACCTTTTCACAATGTCAATGGAGAATGGAAAAATCTCAGACTCGTTGATATAAGCTGTACCCTGCCAAATCTACAAAGGAGGGGACAATAAGACATAAACATTATCGCCCATCAGTCTTACAAGTCAGGTCTGCAAGACATTGGAGCGAATCATGACAGGTCATGCATGACGAACCTAGTCCAGATACTGGATGACTGGACGAGATCTGCCTAGTTAGATGCGTGCGGAATCAGGGCAATCTGTTCACATGGATCAAGTCCTACCTACACGACAGAACACAAAGAGTAACAGCAGATGGCAAGTTTTTAACCTGGTCTTCGCAGTCGAGTGTTACAGGGTTCTGTACTAGCCCCATATTCTTCTTCATCTACATTAATGACATCACAGAAAACATTACGTCTTCAGCGAAACTTTTTGCTGATGTCACCAAAACGTATCGAAGTGTCAGCAAAACTAACACGGACAACAATTGTGCGGACCCAATTCATTGCAATCACACCTGGGCAAAATAAATGGTTGGACAACAAATTGGGGCATGACATTCAGTGCCAACAAATGCAAGATCATGCACATTGGGGCTCCACCCAATAATTGTATATACCATATGAGCAACAGGTCAACTGGTGCCATGAGAAAGCTCAAGAAGACATTTAAACACCTGATCATAAATTTTTTTATTAGAAAACACCCAGCCTAAGTAAGTGCCTGCTCAAAGACATTGACCTCTTAGAATCCGTCTAAAGAAGGGTTACCAAACTAGTGATAAATCTGGCTCATATGCTCTATGAAGACAAGTTCAAGGAACATCAACTGTACTCATTTAACAAAAGTAAACCTAATTGAAATGTTCAAAATAGTTAAAGGCCTCAGTGGACTACAGATTGAGGACTACTTCATAACTATAAACTGTTCAAAACCTGAACTAGGCTAAGAAATAGATGCTCAGTTTTAACAAACAAAATAATAAATGTTTGGAACTAAACACACTAAATGCAGATATAGTAGAGGCAGAAAGTATTGAAACTTTAAAAAAAAAGACTAAAAAAGATTGGAATATGTAAGGACATGAGTACTTAACTAGAGAGGCCCTGACTATCAACCCATAAATATTGTAATTGTAATTGTATGAATAAAAACACACGTGGCAAGACCGTTATAATTGAGATAAATCATGACCAATCCAAACTGAACAGCAAACGCAACTAACAAAAACGTACACAGCATAATCAAGTTAGGTTTTTGAAGGTAAAAACAAGGAAAAACAATGATAAATTAATTTATTTAGAAGTTTAATAATTTATATTTCTAGAATAAAAAAAGATAAATTTTCAATAAAATTAGTGGTAGTTTTTTTTAAATATTTTACTAATTCTGTCCCTTATGCTGCTACCTCAATACTAACCTTTATTATAAAAATACTTTAAATGAAATATGAGCTTCTAGATTACTTATAGTATAATGATACTGAAGTGAACACAGTTTGACTTTACATTGTGATCATAGGGCTAAATGTGTTCACGTAAAAGATTGGGCGTTTTTTCGCTCTATGGAAAAAACCTGACAATCTTGGAACTTCAAAATTGTGAATTAAATGGCGTATACATTAGTTAAATATAGGTTGGACAAAACGTAGGTTTGATAAAAAACGTGTTTTTGTCACTCTCAAACTCATGTATATTACAATACGCTAGTTTTTAAGTGTGTAAATTACTTGCAGCTTGTCAGAAAAAAGTGCGTACATTCTAACCATGCACTGTTTATAAGTTTTACCCTTTTTAGAGCGAAACTATTATAATTTATTTGATAGGTGGGTGTATTCCGCAACTTACTCTATTATCCAAGGAAGAATAGTCATCGTCAACGAGAAAATAACAAATTGTAATACACATGTTACAATTATACGATCATATTTATGAATAAAACAAAAATATTTGAGTTTTACTAACTCATGTCTTAACGTGTCACAATAACCAACATAATAATTGAAAAATGCTGATTTCTATAGTTGTTTAGTTGACTGAGGACTCTTATTTATTGAGCTATTGTACAATATGAACACAACTGATGTGGTCTATTTCTTATAGTTGTTTTTGTGATTCCGATCACAAGTGCATACCTTCATATTGTTTCAGTAACGTATCTGAAGACAGATAACTGTTTCAAATATATCATCAGTTCGGATAAACAAGGGTATCGAAATAAAGCACATCAATTCTCCGATCTATCAACATCATCCAAAGCTCCAGGGTGGCCACCTCCAAGTTTTAGCCAGACCTAACCATTCTTAAGTTTGTTTAAGGACACGCAGAGGTGTTTCCAACACGTGATAGCCAGTGGATACTTTTGTTATTTTATTTAAAAAAAGCAATAATTTAAAATTAAATTTTGGAAAAATATTTATCGTGAAAGATTAATTTTTATTTTCTATAAAAAAATTCGATTTGACCTTTTCATTATTTTTTGGAGATTTGTCAAAATCTTTCAGCGTCTGACAAAGCCATTTTGGGTTTTCGATTTTCTGCTTGAGCGACATCAAATTATTTTGTGGGACACAAACCTCTTCACAATCAAAATTATCTTTTTCAAAATGTTTTTTCTAGAGTTTACTAATTCAATTGTTATGTGTTTTGTAAAACTAAAACTGATTTAATAAATAAATTCAAAGTTTTGGGAACTATTAAACTTTTGTTTTATATTTATTCCAAGAGATTTAAAATAATAATAAAATAAATTAAATTATAAAATAAAACAACAAAACAATTTATTAACACAAACATTATACAACAACTGTATTACAATTTGTAAGAATGAAATGTTTGTGTAATATTACAATTTTGTAATGATCTATCCAGTAATGTGAAATTTAATAAAATTTTACCGATTAACTTTAACAAGTTACATGATAGTTCTTATAATACTTTTTATACTTCTTATGTAAATCCTTTCTTCTGAATGATACCTCAACAACCATTGAGCTCATAATTGCAAGTCACTCTTCAAAACATTTATTAAGGAATACTACCAATTACGGACCCTTTAATCCGTGGTTGGCACACCCAAGATGAAGATTTTAGTGAGCGGTTGACATAACAATATAAATCTTGATGTTATAGTATTGTGATAAAAAATAATTAATCGAAATACAGTTCAAATAAAGAAGCCGTGCACGCTGTCAATAATAAGTCATTCTACGGTGAACATTCGTTATGATTTTGCTGTTATTAATGTGAAGGAAATTTTCAACTATTGCCATCAGTCGGGCGTAGTTAAGAAGTTCCTTCACATTAATGCCCAACAAATCATGGACACCAGCTTGACGCCTTACTAATTATTTTGAGACATACTTACCTTTTCAATATTTTTGTGATGTGAGTTCTGAAGTAATAATCTGCTTATTTCGTCTCATGAATAGCAAAACACGTATTGTTGCTCTTTAAACATAGCAACAAACAATCAAATTTGAAAACTATTCCTTCATAAATTTAATATTTGTGTATTTTCCTAACTAAATACATCGGGTCAAAACGAAATAGTCATTAATAATAGGAAAATAAATATATTCGTTATACATAAGGTCAGTGCTTATTCAAATCTATTGAATAATATATGAAACTTTTTTATTTTGTTGGCACATAGCTGTTTATTGACTTCTTAGTATAGGTGAAATAATTTTATATTAAACCGAAGCAGTTTTGAAAAAATTGTTTAAGAAGAAAAATTGAAATAAATGTAATTTGTATTGTTTAGATAGGATCGACAGCAACTTTTGAGGTAATCGTTCAACTTTAAATTATGATTTATCAAAGGTCAGGTGACGCCCACTTGTTCAATGCAATAATTAGTTGGGAAAATCTTAACCCTGTAATGTATGAAAGATTTTATTATAAGGACTGAATACACTGAATATTGTTGAGAACAATTCTTGTTGTACGATATTGCGGACATCAATGTGAAGGAAAGTTTTAACCAATGCCCTCGGCCGTTTAAGCCTCGCTACTCAAACCACATGCACAAAACAGCCTTATCCCACTGTGCGTCCTATCACAAAAATGAAATTTAAGTATTCTTCCTATGCGTCTTTCACTATCAATGGTTAACAGTATTAAGCTATTTTCAATTTTCCAAAGCTGTTGTGATAAAATTATAATTAATTTATGCCCGCAATAACATTTAAGTATTCTTTTTAGAAAATGGGATTTGTAAACTAGAAATATCTTGAAGAAATTAACTGTACAAATCAGAACAAAACAAATTAAACGAAAAACATACTACAACCATCAACTTATGTTGATGCAAGTGAGATTTTCTTACACACTTATATTGTATTATATATACATACAACCGTCTTATTTAGTCGACCATTATATATCAAAATGCTAGTATACCTTCATATGAAAATGTATGTAACACATTAATATTATAATGTTTTAAAACAAATAAATGAAATAATTTCATATATTAGACATGAAAAAAACTCCGTTTTGAAAACCATTTCTTCTCTTTTTGTCCAAAAATGTGAGAAAATGTGAATAGATTAAAACCTTGTAGCCCACCAGAAATTTAATTCATCCCTACTAATCATAAAATATTCAATCAAACCTTTTCAAAATAAATGCATAGAAATTAAAAATAAATATACAAGACACAATTTCGTCCATGCATGTATTTATAGTATATATGAACAACAAAATATGAGTTTATTTATGTATAATACTCACAAAAGACCTCCGTTTTGTTTTATGCATCAATATAATTTTCATGACAATGCATTTACTGAAATAGCTTTATATTGTATTAAAAAAAAGTTACATTAGTTGTACTATAATGCAACCTCTCGCATAGGTGCACGCTTTAAAAATTTAAAACAAATTGGAGTCAGCATGTATACAGAGAAATGAGTTTACCATTGGTATAATACATTCTCATTGACTAATACATTGAAACATTGCAAGTGGACTTTTCATTGAAAGTTTTATAAGCAAACGATATCCTTCTACCCGAAAACTTAAACATTTTTTAACAGCGCATTGCAATCCCTGGAATCATATATGCACACTCATACAAAAACAAAACTCTGGCTTGATTCGTTCTTGAGCTTTAGAGGCATAACGATACACCCACAAACACAAACACTATGATCGAAGGTAACGACTACGGGAGTGTTTCATATCAATGGTAGACGGGCTTCTCTTATTTTATTTTAACAGCTTACGCTTATGTGAAAGATTGTATAATATTACCACTAATTTTATCTAAGCATAAACATTTTTCAGAAAAAAATAGTGAAAATATTTTTTTTAGATGACATTTTCTTACAACATGATTGTTTAACCAAATATATTTCGACCTACATTTTTTAAATTCATTTCTTATGAACTTTATTTATTCAAACTTTCTAAGACTATCAGTAAACTATACAGATTTTACATGGAACTATAGATCATCTATTGTTCATCATAATTTTTGTTGAAAAAATAGAGTGACACCTTTAGAAAATAGTGCTAAAAAATACATTTTTCAGTAGACGCCTACTGGAAAAAAAATACAAAATACGTTATTTTTTGTCTATTATGTAAGATTATAAAAACTGTCTTTTCACTACCAATAATTAAATAAAACAAATCAATATTCACCGGTTTTGTTAACAATTTTTTTTATTTTATATACAAAAACATGAATAAAAACATACATTATGCGTGTGTGCATAATATATGTAAACATAAATGTATACATACATTATGCGTGTGTGTATAATATGTGTAAACATAAATGTATACATATATTATGCGTGTGTGCATAAGGACATCTATGTGTTTTTCATCTAAGATGTAACATACGAGTACAAGATAATTTTTGTCCAATATATTTCTCATTTAAGCTGAAATCATCGGTGAAAAGGAAATAACTTTTCCTTGTTACACCTTGCATTAGAAAAGTTTTTTGTATCTTTACATAATAAGACAAAAGTAATTTGTGTGAAATATATGTTGTAATATTTCTTCTGTAAAACCTGTATTTCCCCTTTGGAAGATATGTTTATTTTGATTTATCATATGGCACTTGAACGCTTCTTGTTATTTTGTTGTTTTTCGGAATTATTACAACATGTTTCACTTTTTTTACTTTTTGTATTGAATATTATTTAATAAAAAGTAAAGTATGTTGTGTACTTTTATTTTATAAAACACTTGCTTGTTTATGCAACACACAAACTCTTTATGAACTTAATGAATGATATTAGACAGACAATTTTAGTTTCCTTCAATTGTAACTTCATTATATTTTGTGTGTAAAGAAGAATTGAACTTGCAAATATAATTTCAAACATTTATACTGTGTCATTTCTTTCCTAAATATTGACTTAGAAGTATCTTTTCAAATGTATTCAAATTGCATATATCATGTGGATTCACTTTTTTAACGCGAATAGGTGTGTGTGTGTGTGTGTGTGTGTATGTGTGTGTGTGTGTGTGTGTGTGTGTGTGTGTGTGTGTGTGTGTGTG
>JARUHE010340406.1:0-10490 GCA_031471125.1 Archaeomysis grebnitzkii | reverse complement strand
AAGCAGGATATATATACGAGCCCAAGTTTATAAATATATTTAGATGTTTGGCAATGTATTTTCTTTAGACAAGTGGACTTGATTTTGATACACCATTGCTAGCTAACTTTATTATATTATACAGATTCATGCTTTTTGATTAAATTTCGGAGGTTTAAACTCACTATGGTAAAAATTCTTAGAAAGTATCAACTTGTCTAAAACAATATAAGTTATATATTTTAGAACTATCTGGGTAAAATTGTAAATAAAAATATATGTGTGCACGTATGTTTACAAATCTAATATCCACAATAATGATGAATTTGGCCACTCAGCAAACTATAGCAGTTAATATAGTTAAAAAATTAAAAATATTCTGATGAAACAACTTTTATCAAATTCGTAAAAAATAAATAAAAATATACATTTCAATTATAGCTCTCCTAAGAAGTTGAGTGAAAAGTTATTTAAAAAATATAAATAAGCATCAACAACAAAACAACAAAACTATTGTCCCATCATAAGATAACAAAAATATAATAAATAAGACAATTATTAAAACTTTTTCCCTCACGAACCATTCCATGTTGCGAGTAATTGGGTCAGCTGAGTTTGTTTTTCTTTAACCAAAGTTGTTTTAGTTTTCATTTTCATTTTAATTGAAAAAATATTCTCAAATTTCAAAGTGTTTTGGTTTATGTTGACAAAAATGTATTTTCAGGAAACAAATTTTTTCTCAAGTGCAAAACATTTTCCAAACTGTTTATCAGAATCTAGTTTGAAAAATGATGTAACTATAAATCGTCTATAGATAGTAATTAAATGCGATTCTCTTTTATTAATTGGCTTAATGTTAAACATGAAAGTTTTCCTCAAATTATTGTATTTTACCCCGTTTTTCGTTTTTAAACTTTAAACGTTTCTTCAATTGTATCACTTTAAAATACAAACAAGATTTATTTTATGGAATCTTTTGGTTGCTTGATCTGTTTAAAGTCCTTTTACACCCTTCTGGGTCAATGAGACTAGGCTCTAAAGCGATCCCAACCGTTAAAAAATGTATATGAATGTACCACGAATCCTCTGAGCTCCTATTTAGCAACCCAAAGGGAAGAGTGAGGCTCTCCTTAACATGCGGCCTGTTACACGTAAGAAGTATTTATAGCCCCACCCTTCAGGCTATGTTTACATACATACATACATAACGTTTCCAAAAATTTGTTTGAGTAAAAATTATTTCATATGCAATTTTTCCAGCTGTCCTGAGTTCGGTCATCTACCTACATTGACAATAATTCTTATCAAACTGATGTTCATGTGGATTTAAGAGCAAGATCTGTACGACAAAGAGTACCGCATAAAAATGTCTTTCATACCTATGCACACAAAAATATAACCTAGTGTTCTATGTTCATGTTAAAGTGAATTCTCAATTATCATGGATTTTTTAGTATATTAATACAAAATCCTTTTAAATATTCAAAATTAGTACTTATTTACTTTCATTGATTTTTTTATTACATTAATTCAAAATTTTTTAAATATTCAAAGTTAGTACTTATTATCATTACTATTTTAGTATATTAATACAAAATAGTTATTATCATTGACATTTTAGTATATTAATACAAAATAATTTTTAATTGTTCAAAATTAATACTTATTATCATTGATTTTTTAGTATATTAATACAAAATACTTTTAAATATTCAAAATTAGTATTTATTATCTTTTATATTTTAGTATACTAATACAAAGAAAAAAATAAAATTAATACTTATTATCATTGATATTTTAACATTTATACAAAATACTTTTAAATATTTAAAATTAATACTTATTATCATTGGTATTTTAGTATATTGAACAAAATACTTTTAAGCATTCAAAATTAGTACTTATTATCATTGATTTTTTAGTATATTAATACAAAATATTCTTAAATATTTAAAACTAGTACTTATTACATTACTATTTTTCAGACAATTTAAACGACACAACAACAAAAGAAATCATATTTGAAGATGCCGCCGCATAGCCCAATAAAGTCTTTGAAAGAACTCACGACATCGTCTCTCGCGTCTGTGATTAGTAAGGCAATCAGCTATGTCGTTCGTGGCAAACTTCCAGGAAAACCTATCCCAGTGAAGAGCACGAGGAAAAAGAGAGGCAAACCTAAGCTACTGCAGATAGACGAAGAACCAGTGATTTTCAACCCTTTTAAGGAACTGGAAAGGCTAAAAAAGTATCTTGGTGAGGCAACTCCGAAAAACTGCAGAGTTTATTTGTTCCACGAAACGTTACTTGCTGTTACATATATTTTCACAGAACTAAGTCACGACAAAACAATGTCAGGAGATTCTGCCTTTTTAGATAGCATTAAACTACTAGAAAATGCTATGCGGTACACGTTTGACTTGGCTTTTGATTGCGATAGTGTCTATCTAGACATGACAAAAGTCTTACACGAGATTATGAAATGGGTAGATGTATGTAGATTAAATAATAGAGACCCTTCAGCTAAAACATATTCTTATGGGCAAATAGAATGTATGTTGTTAGCGACTATGGGAGCAAACACACAACTTTTTTCATCTTTAACAAGTCTGACGTGGCCACATTTGGTATCTGGAGAATTAATCAAACTGATTGGTCGTTATTGCAGAAATTTAAGACAACTGGTTCTCACTTGCACGTGCGATATAGTGACTGCAATGGACGAAGATGATGAGCCTGACTTCACAGGTGGGAAACATGAAAACGAAATAATAAACGCACTTCCTTCATTGTATAGTCGAAGTGTTGGAGATTTTGATAGGATGAATCCAATGGGATGTCCATGGTTAAAAACATTAATTCTACCCTCAATAGATGATTCCCAAAGCTTAATAGTTCCTGTTATGGTAGATGCATTGTGCACTTTACGGTATTTGGAGCATGTTTCGGGAATTCCAATGTTATCTTGCATCACAAAACTGATGAAAACTAGAGGCGCCCCCACAAAATTATATTTAAAAAATCTTTGTGATCATGACATGTATAGAAGAAGAATGATCCCTGATGTTCAACATTTTAAAACCCTTCTCCCAAAGGTCACCAACGTAGAAGTTTTAACTTCCAAACATATAACAACGAAAGTGATGGACTGTTTTGAGGATGTCAAGTACCTAAGAGTCGAATGGCCTGACTTTGATAAGCACACTCAAAAATATTCTGGGTTGCACACTCTTGATATTGTTCTCGATTTTCAAGGATGTTGGCCGTTACTAATTGCATTGAGTAGAAATTGCAAAGGTCTTAAAAAATTGGTATTACAACATCCAACTTTTGAAGTTAGTGAAGAACATACGACAGGCGTAAAACCTCCAAAAATGCCATCCTTAAAGGACTTGCAAATTATAAGATCAAGTTATATAGAGTTCACTGCAATGCGAACTTTTATGACATGTTGCCCTAATTTAGAGAACTTATCTTTAAGTTTGTCGAATGCCAGAAACTATTTAGTGGATGAATTCAATGATCATTTAATTAGATCAATTGCTCATTTGATTAAAAACATTCGAAGTTTTACAGCAGAATGTCAATACAAATACAATCTTTACTTTCAACTAAATTGCACACTCACAATAGACTCTGCTAACATCCTCCTAACTCATTGCCCAAATTTACACCATATTGGAAACCTAGATTGCTGGGATGTCACTGAAATCGAAGTTAATGAACTATTTAAGCGAGCACACAAAAACAACTGGGCTCTAGATATAGCTTAAGGTTAGAAATTGACTGTCATCTAAAATAAAATGAACTCTTGTTCACAAATACTTACTAATCTAATTCAAACTTTCATTTTGTTTTTGTTGAACCCAGATAGCACTCTCATTAGAGCCTGGAAAGACAGGGCCAGGGCAAACATGTAAGCCTTGTCGGACCTGCAAGGGCAAACTCAAATTTTCATGGCATTTGCTATTGTTGCTCTGCCATATACTTGCCCTGTCTTTTTAAGGACATGGTTTATTTAGATTGAAGCAATTCATCTGTATCCGTTTGTATCTTTTAAATTTTATTTAACAAATATTTTATATAAGTTATATTTTATGAAATATAACTAATTTTATTTTTATAACCATATAAATAAAAGTAGTAGTAGAGATGGAGCTATAAGCTCCTTTTATTATTATTATTATGAACAGACAAACAAGTATTTGCTTAAAGTGGCTAATATAGAATAGTGAAAGAGAGGACGAAATAAGTTTTAAAAGTTTAGTAGGGGAGTCCTTAGATATTTTATAATTATACATCTCAAGCTATAAATTTGAGAAGTTGAGATTTTCCAAAAAGATATTATATATCTATTGTAATAGAACTAGACTGGCCATCCCTTTAAATATTGAACTCATTTGATTTGATTAAAATGTGATACATATCTGAAAAAAAATTGTAGGAGCTCCATTTGGCATGTCCTCAAGGGCACCAATATGGAACCGGACCAAGTGTTATAAAATAGGATGAAAGTAATAAACCAATGCATGTTAAATCCGATAAAACATCCAGACAGACTACATAAATTCAATCAAGAACTAGAACTCCCTACATTTAAAATACTCATCAGATGAAGCCTATCCAAGCTAAGATGCACTCTCAGCAGACCTTTTGGTGCAAAAAATGTTATGGTTGAATTGAAAGGCATTTTGTTTGCATACCAATTTCCTCTGTTGTAGCCCTGATTGGACCTAAAAAGGTTGGTTCTTGCCATCTTTTAGATTATTTTATCTTTTAACCCAGTGCAGTAGTGTTCCGCAAAACCATGTTATCAGGATAAAAAGTATAATCAAATTTCATCCAACCAAGCCAATAACAATTTTGTTGATAGGAGGAACAAATTATTAATTTTCAAATATATGTTGATTACCCTTACAATGTCTCTTAAGCCCAAAAATCTTTCGAATATTTAAAAATTAGATAGATTGAATCTATGAAACAACCAACAAGGTGTCTAGACTTTTTGGTATACTGAACCTACAATTTTTTTTCTTTGATCATTGTAATCACCATGTTTGAGATTTAAACATTATCTACAATTATATTAATAATAGCTGGCTTATAGTAGTTTGTGTCGAGTATAGTAAAATGTTTTCTTAAATTATGTGTTGATAAGTAATAATCAAATACTTTTAATATTTTGTTATTACAAATATAAATATATGGATTATGAAGCAATACAGTCAAACATCCTTCCTTGTTAACCAAACTCATGTAATGTTTTATTATGTATTTATTTTACGAAAAATTTGTTGAATATTTAAAAATTCTCTATATATATATATTATAAAACCAATAAAGTTTGTTATATCAATGTATTTATTCCTAATATTTCATAAATCACATTTAGACCATACCACACAAAAATTTCATGAAGAGGGTTTGTTACCATTAGCTACTGTTACAAAATTGGCATAATGCCATCATCGCTTTTCTTGAATGGCCAATAAAAATAATGGTCCAAACATATATGGAATTAATTTATTCATGGAACACTTGGAATATATAATTATGCCAATTTACTTCCAGATAACTCACTAGATCCTTTAATGACCTTGATATCCCAGCAACTCATCATTGATTGAGGCCTTTCCAGACTTTTTTGAGACATCATATTTTGTTTCTAGCAGCTTCTATGAAATAACCAATGATACTATTAAGTTAGAAGGTATTTATTAAGCACAAACTTTGAATTTCCATAAACATGTGTACTTGCAAATCATTTTCATTGTATTTGGGGAGTATGGATAATACCATGTTAGGTGTTGACAAGATTGTGATTATCACAGGTGCAAAACTCTGGTCGGAACCAACCATTGCAGTACAAATAGTAACATAGCTGAGGAAATATTTTAAAGTATATAAATGAACAATTTTGTCACTTAGTTTTCTGTCTTTTAGCTGATCACATGCAATCAATTGTATGTCATCATGACCTTGTATAGTTGTGATTTTAATCCCAATACACAATTGAAAACATAGCTTCACATTAGCACAGGAGTGTGATACACCGTAATGATAAAAAAAAACATAAAAGGGTTGCAGCCATGTTATATCAACTAACTTACCTAGATTGCAGCAAACATCAGGAACAAAGGTTGTACAATACCTTATTAACTCCCTCAGGTGCCCAGAAAGGAGAATATTGCATTAAATATTTATTTAAAGCTAACCTTAATTACATCATTATCATAATTTAAGAACAATGTTTTGACCATTTAGAGTGGGTTTAAATAAAAAATAAATGTTTTTGTTTAGTGTAGATCCTAGAACCAGTTTGGAAAAAAATAAACGATTAAAAATTTATTGTTTATAAAATTATTTTAATACTAGACATTAAGCATCACATAAAGCATTAACAATTTAATAAATCTGAATTTAACATCAAACAATGTATTTTTGACATATATTGAACAATTAAAATAGACTTAGTCATAAATTATAGAAAAAGTTACATAAAAAGAATAAAGACTAAACACAATATATTGGTTGCGTTTGATCATGCTAGCAGAAGTCATCCATGAACCGAATGGTTCAAACGTTTAGCAACCATTCATCAGTAATTTTATATCAGAATGGCAATCAAACATTTTGAGGGTGTTACAAAGTGATGAAAACATCATTTAACCAACATTTCATCTTAGAGACCATTCATGTACACTTCATTTCCAATCTATTGGTGCAGGGTGCTAACAAATATTTTTCATTTTAAAAAGGACGTTTGTTTTTGATCGTTTTGAAGTTTTTATTGCAGAAAAAGACCACTTTGGGCTAATTTTTGTGTTAAAGGGGACGAAAAATCTTGGACAAAAAACCCTGGTGCATGAAACAAAACAAAAATATTTCTAGTTTCCATTACAGAATTCAAAAAAGGGGTGTTACAAAGTAGGAATACACGTTTTAACCAAAAACTCACTTTAGAAATTGTTGATGTAAGTTCAATTTTTAACATATTGGTGCATAAGTGAAACCTAAATCTTAAAAAATTCTAAGTTAATTTAATGAAAAAAATATAGATAAAAGTAAAAAAATTAAATAAAAAGATAAATATGAAATGAAATTTTAAAAGTATAGATGATAAATAAGCACCCAAGGCCTTGTCTAACACTGAGGGCGACATCGGAAATGCTATGCCTATGTAGAACTTCGCTATGCACGCTTGATAATAATAGACACTAAATGAAATTTGAATGGTATTCTTAAATTTATAAAAAGTAATCATGAAAGAGGAATGTATTGTATTTGTATATAGATACACACACTAAGTAAACAGTTCACGAACAGACGTCCATTCAACACCGGGCTAAAAAAAGATTTTCATTTGCCTAGGGAAATAATGATTAATAGTGAAGGCTGAATGCATAATGAACCAAGCTGATCAGAGAAATAAAAAACAAAAAAATATTTTACATGTGTAACACTAGAGTTATCTAAAACTTTAGAAAGGCATGCCCAATAAAAATAATGAAAGAGAGAAAATTAAATAAAAAGTGAAAGTAATGTAGTATAAATAATGAAAGATAAACTTTTGTTAAAAACGAGCTCGCTTCCTTGTAGAACAACCAGAGTTAACTTCCTATTAGCGAACTATGTTGGAATTAGAGGTGATGCGGTGTCCTTCACTTCAATCATTCAAGAGATACATTAACACGTGAATTATTGTGGTTTAATTTATATCTCAATAATGGCCTATATTACATTCTTTTGGGAGTTATACATTCAAAGCTTGATAGTACCTTATAGCTGCCATTTCCCCTGACAGCAGATGAGAATTACCATCCAGTCTAGTTAAGAAAAAATAAATGAGTTGAGGGTAACAGTAAAATTGAATTAATACTAACGAAATTGTTTTTAAATAATTCATAAGATCATGGAAAAAATACAGTATTTACAATTTTTGCTGGGCAATTTAGTATGAAACAGATTGCAAGCATATAATATTGTCATCAGCTAGAAATTTTATTTTCATTAAAATCATCTTGAAAATCAAATAGAATTGTTCCTTCACTTGGTTGGTATGCTACAACATATTTCAGAAGACATGGAGATGAACAGCTCACTTCTTTATGGTTTTTCATTAAATAAACTCCCTGTCTTGTATAAAAGTCCCAAACAACCTAGAAAAAATACAAACGCTTACAATAAAGTAGACCGTTTTTAAATCATAATATTTGCATGCATATTATATATTTAAAGGCACATATAGTTGGAAAATTTGGAAGAAATTAAAATTTGATTTTATTTCATTAACAACAAAACCTCAGTTTATTTAATTTCTATAAAACCATAAGTCAGACGTAAAGTTTTTCACAGTAGTTACTTTTTATTTGACTCAGTGTTGTAAGTTGCAAACTTTGGTTTTGGATTAAAGATAAAAATAGTTTTAAAAACGTACTTTTTCATTAAACTTATACGGTTTGATAGGGCCAGTGGTTAGAACATCTGTTTCCTCATCAGAGAAGTGCCAATCAACCCACATCGCCAATCCATTTAGAGTTCCATCTGAGCAAACATTCAATTCTCCAGACTTTTTCACCATCTTTTCAAGCACTGCTCCGGTTAAATCAACGGTCAACAAATCTTCAGCATGACCAAGGCACTTGCAAGGATACTCCCACAAAGCATGTGGTTCAATCTTCTCATCAGCTTCGTCAGATGCCAATTCTATCAACTGAAATAACATTTTAGTTCACAAAAAAGAATTTCAGAGAAATATTTCACTTTTTCCTAAACTGAAGTTTGTTAAAAATTTAAAACTCTTCATTTCATATTTCATGAAAATTTCTGTAAAATTAAAAGTAAAAATTTATGTTAATCCTGAATTTCATGAAAATTCTATGAGCAGGAACATCTGGAGGCATTTATAGAGCTACACCTTGTGTCAGCTAAAATGAAAGTCATAAATATTAAACAATTAAAACTGCTCAATAAAACATCTCATCACATAAGAATGATACCCACTATAATATTTTATTAATAGCAAACTTGAAGAAACATTACTTGAACGACTCCATGTATTGACTTACTTATTGGTTGAGCCAGCTTCATTTCTTAAGGAAAATTCAATGGAACTCAAAAATACAGTCACTCTTATCGGATGCCTCCAGAGGTTAAACAAAGGAATAATTGAATAGTTGAATAGTGGCCTTTGCTGGGGAAAAATAGGATAGGAAAGGTCTGTTTAGGTCTGGGTGGTGTTCGCTTCTGAGTTTGGTTAGGCGTACCATGTGTTTCTGGCAAATGTGCCCAGTGTTGCACGCTGTGGGTTCATCACCCTATAAGTGGGTGATATTTTTAAGTTTGGTGATGGTTTTATAACTGCTTTTGTATGCTAGTGATTATGTTCTTTGTTACATAGTGGTGGATAGGTTTGGTAACACTGAAGCTGGAACAGATATATGAAAAACGAAGATAATGGTTGTGGCAAGAAATTGAGTCTCTCTTATGTCGAGGTGAACATTCATTGAAAACATGTTTTTGTCTGTCTGTGAATGTGATATAGAATACTTTTTTGTTATCGGTGGTAAAAGAAAGTGCAATATTTTGTATTGTTTCGAGTTTTTTCAAGTTTGTGAGTGTTTGTATATTACTTCTAGCATTTCTTTGTTATGTCTAAATGTTGTGTTGCCAAAATTTTGATTGCATTTAGTTAAATTTTTATTTTGAAATTTAATGAGTTTACATGATCTGTTAGTGTTTTATCCATGGGAAGAAGTTGGTGAAAAAAGGTGATGTGTGATTGATGTTGGTCTGGTATAAAAAGTGTTATGGTGGATTTGTTTAGAGATTTCGACATTCTGTTTGTTAAGAGGCAATCTCGAGAGTTTGTAAGTAGTTTTGTAAATTATGAGGGGTTGTTTTGTAATCTGGATGTATGGAAGCAAAGGCTAGGTCATCTGCATAAGATAAAAGACAAGAGTTAACCATACAGAAAAACGTTTAAGTGTTGGAGAGCCAACTCTTCCTGAGGAACACCATTTGGTTGTAACTTCCTGCTTTAATTTATGCGTTCGACTTGTGCCTGCTTGCCAGAAATGAGGTTTGTGAGCTATATTTTACTGTCAAGACCTATTGTTGTTTTAAGAATCTTTTGTGAAAGTATGTATCCTGGGACTGTGATCTGGAGGGGAAATTTTGAATGAAGCTATGTATTATATATTGAGCTAGTGTTGTGGTAGAATGTTTGGATTGTGCCGTGAAGATGTGAGGTTCGATTTTGTTGAGGATTTTGCTCAGATATTATATGAAAATGAGTGTTGGGTTGTTTACTTGGTTTTAGTGAGGGGATGATTTATTCTTTTTTTTTTGGTATTTGTTTTTTGTCTCCGAGTGTTAATTACAATGTTTTGGATCTAATTGATTTTGAGTTTTTGTAGTTTTTAATGATTTAAAAAGTCAACGGCCTTGGCCACGTTAAAACACCGCTTCCCGTATGATCAGCGAAGTTAAGCAACGTTGGGTCTGGTTAG